>CABHPH010118181.1:0-17669 GCA_902168325.1 Peromyscus nudipes
GTGTGTGTGTGTGTGTGTGTGTGTGTGTGTGTGTGTGTGTGCATTCACATGTATGCAGGAATGTGTGTGTAAGTTAGAGGACATCCTTGGGCATTGCTCCTCAGACATTGCCCTTCTTTTTGAAACAGGTTCTCTCAGATCTGGAATTCATCAAGCAAGCTAAGGTGCCTGACTAATGAACTCCAGAGATCTGCCTCGTCTCACTGCCCTACTACTCAGATTTGAGGTATTCATCAGATGTACGCAGCTTTTTAAGGGCAGGTTCTGGGGAACACATTTATGTCTTGTGCTTGCAAGGCAATCATTTACTGACGTATCTCCTCAACCCCTTGAGAATCTTAAATATAAGAAAATAGAAATAAAATAATTCAAGATATGGATTAGGGATATATCAAGCATTATATGTAATTTAATTCATTTATTAAACTTATATAAAATTTTAATTCATGCAAAATGCTAGATATTTCCAGTGATTTTTAAAACCAAATTTATTTGAAAAATCTACTTGGTAGAAGATCAACAATTTTTGGAAAAATTCTCTAATGTTAAAAGTAATTTAGCCTTAAAGCATATGTTTATTTTTAAACAATGTGTCAGATGAATCTATTTTTGATAAGTTGGACAGAGTTTTAAAACCATAGAATATATAATGTATTTCAAAATATTTAAATCTGTGTTTTGAAATTTTAATTATAAAATTTCATTTAATTTATATAGCTTCTAGCTATTATAAAACAACAAACTACTTTGAAAAGTTAATACTTGACTTAAAAATAATACAGTAAAGGCAACATATTTAACAGTGATATAAAGTATTGCACTAGGTTAACAGATTTTGCTGAACATTTTCAAATATTTGGCTAAAGCTTTCAGACTGACCTTGATCCTGATGCCTGGGACTTGGAATTGGAAACAGAATTTAATGTTTTGATGTCCTCTTAAGTCAGTTATTTTATGCTCAAGTTACACAAAGGAACATCAATGTGAGATAATTTGGGATTATCAAATTTAATAAATATTTCCTACCTAACGTGTACTGGTAATTAAGCCAGAGGAGATTTGTTTGTAAACTTATGACCAAATAGCAAATTAATTTCAAGTTTTCTTTTATGTTCATGACCCTGATACTCCATAATCATTTAAATTGTGGTAAATATGAATGAATATAGAGATAATGGACAGCCTGAATGGGTTTAGAACAATTTTCATGTGCAATAATTTTTCATGAACATTATTAGAGGCTGAGACTCATGAGAACATTGTAGTAAGGCCAGCAGGGGAGTCTCTGTCATGTCCCTTCAACAACTTATGTTCATTCCCAAGAGTGTTACCTTCTTCACGCCTCTGAAACATCATGGCAGCCTGGTAAGACAAGTCCTGGGATTAGCATATTATATCTGAAGAAACTAGAAATATTAAGAAGTGTTCTAGGCTTCTGGGTTATAAGTGGTGGGGCTGGGAATGGATCTGAGCTTACCATAACCTTCTTTGACATTGAGTTAAAAGATGACGAAATTTAAATACAGAGAGCATTAGGGTGTAGACCACCAGGAAGGAGAAGGGCCAGAATCTCAACCTAGTGTTGTGAATCCAAGTCCAGCACCGGCTGTACCCAACTGCTCCCTGTGCCAAATTATTGTAAAAGCCTCTACCATCTATGCTGTTCATGTAAATCATGTGGAGTCAGTAGTAACTGGCAGGTGGTCTAAGAGAGCAGTTAATGTTTTGACAGTATATATCTTTTCAGGCAGGTATACATCTTTTGGTAATTTTTGATTGATTATAATCAATAAATCTAACTTTACTCTTCTCCCTCCCTTTCTCCCCCCTTTCTTGCCTCCTTCTTTCCCTTTGTTCAATGACATAATTGTGGCAATTATTTCTGGAATCTCAGCCAAAGAAAATAGAGGAGGCGATTCTGTTTTCGTGCATAGAAGAAGCATAACTACACATGAATATTCAGTATTTTATGGAGTTTTGGGGTGAGGGGAGGCTCTATGTATGCATATATACATATTTACTACAAGAACATGGTCATATATATATTTTAAATTTTTTTCTGTTAATGTGAATTAGTAGCAATGTAAATAAGCATTTGTTTATGTTTATTGTATTTACTGGCAATTATTAGGAGGATGAAAATCCTATATCAGTCTTTGTTAATCTGTGTACACATGAAGAACCATAAAACTGAGTCAAGATATAATATTTTTAATTTGATAAATACAGACTTAAATGAAAAAGGAACTAGTTTTCGTTTTAAAAACATAGAGAGTATGATCAGCTCACATGCTCTATATACATTCTCAAATACATTTGAGGCGTATTTGTTATACATCATTCTGGCTGACTAAAAATTTGGCAAGGTTTTGAAATGAGAGAGATTAGTTCCTCCCAAATAGCCTCCCTCCCAGTCCCCCTTGCTTCTCCTTTCATTATTACGCCTCTTCTGATTACTGGGCAGTTTTCAAAAATTGATTTGATGTCAGTAATTTATGTTTTATTTCTTTCAGAACTTTAGGTCAATGTTTTACTTGTCCAAGAATTATTTGCATTTTAATGTTTTTCTGCAATGCTACAATGAAAAGCTTTCTCCTCAGCATGATTGTGGGCATCATCAAGCAAGTAGGAAAAATATCTGAAGGAGGGAAATGGCATCGTGAGCACAGCTGAGTAACAGCTCTGTCCTCATGTGCACAAAGCTAGGGACAGAGCCCAGAGGTAGAATATTTGCCCACTGCATTCAACGCCCTGCTGCAAAATGAACCACCAAACTAAGAAATCATTTGATAGTTTTTTTTACAAGTGTTTATTAAATACATATTTTGTCATCACCAAATATCCACAGTAATGTAATTACAGTCATGTTATTCATGTTAAGTTTTATGATGAGCTTGATATGATGGAGTCTATAATATAACAGCATTTTTCCTGGAAAAATGAAGAGTGGTAGTATGATCCATTAGTATGATCCAAATAGTCTTACAATTTGTCACCTAGCTAACAAATCATGATCAAATTATTCTCACAGCTGTAATTAAGGTTGGAAACATTATTTGTTTTTATTTTGTTAGATTTAAAGCTAGTAGAGTTAAGCTTAAAAATTTTTCTTTTTGGATTGCAAGTCTGGAAACTTTGGCTTGTAATTAACTCTCTGCCTCTGGAAGCTCACTGTTTGTTCTGGGACTCAACGATGATGCAGGCCCACTCTTTGGTCTAATAGCTTGGTGGAAGAGGGAATATCCATAAAGCCCTCAAATAGTTTTGATGTTTCTAGAACCTCTTTTGTTTGTAATATTGTGTGGTATGTGTTCTATGATATTAGGTGTGGTTCAGGCAATTGGGAATTCACCATGAACAAAACAAACTATGTTTGTAGGACTTGCCTTTATTTCATGGTCTTGCCAATGAGGTCCTTTTAAAGTTGCTATGGGTGCTCTGGCTATTCCCATCTATCCAGATCAGCTTTGTAGATCTCAGGCATAGAACCAGGATATTTAAAGACAGAGTCATGAATATTGGGTCTGGTTAAAACTCATTATTACCACATTCTCTACCCTTAGCTTAAATATTAATTTTGGTTTTTAAATATTGATTGATTGGTTTAGTGAATGAATACTTTTTGCCACTTAAAATGCAGTTTTCTAGAATTTGCTGTCCTATGCATTTTACTTACCTCTCTTTCTTTTTTTTTTAAAAACAAGTGATGCTGAGTACAGCAGAGAAGTACTAAGCATAAAATACTCTAAAACAAAAGCTAAAGAATCATTAAGAGTTTGGAGTTAGCATGGGCTATATGGAGCAAACTATTCTTAAAAAATCAGAAGGAATAAACAAAAATCTAAATTTATATTTTTTGAAGTTTTCTCTTGCTTAGGATCTATTTGTAAAATAAATGTTTGATTACATTTGCAATAAAAACAAAGCACATGGAAGGAGCCAAGTAACTGAAGGTGTTTTCTTTATTTTGCATCAAGAGGTAAGAATATGGGTAGTGTCTACTTTAAAAACATTTTTTAAAAAGTCAGGGAAGAAATAAAATCTAAATAAAATAAAAAAATCAAAAATAAAAATTCTCCAAATAAAGGGCACATGCCAAAGTTGTTTTGTGCCTCATATTTCTTCCTCCTCACCACATCTATGGAGGACACGATTGTTCCTACATGCCTTTAAATACTGAGTTTAACATAAACATTGTTCTAAGTGGATAGACTTCTCAGAAATCAAGAGAGATCAAGTACTTAATTTCTGGGTGCTTACACTTGCGAATATGGATGTAGGGTAACAGCGTTGGAAATGTCACCCAAAGTCATCTAGCATTTTAGATTAAATGGAAGACCTGGATGCAGAATACTTTTGAAGAAACAGAAAATTCTCTCAGAGGACATTGAAGGAGCAAAGAAAAAGCCAACCAGGGTGGAATGGCTGGGGCAAAATCAGTGTGAGGGAAAGTAGGAAAGGCTGAGGCCTCAGGAGGGAGCTTTTGATACAGGCCGCTTTCTTCTTGACTATTACATAACGTTCTATGAACATATGTGTGGAGGCTTTTGTTTAGACATGTGTTTTCATTGCTTGAGTGGATTGCTAGAAAACTTCACTGTGTGCTCACAACAGGTTTATTCAAAGGAAAATGACCCATCCACCAAGTGCACAAGGAGCATTAAAGTCATTCCGTGTATTACAATTTGGCTTACAAATTACCCATGACTTTCTTGAGTTCTTATTTTTCTGAGGCAATTGAAATTAAATTTCCATAGGTAGCTATAAAAGATTGTCCTTGTACATGCATATTAAACCCTGCTTAAAAAGATAAACGCAGTACTTCTGAAACAGTCAAAATACCTACAATCCATGTTTGGGCTCTGCGGTGTCCTCTGTCCTTTCCATTCTCATTGTATAGAGTTTGGTGTCACCATTCCTTAATTTTTTTTACTAACTACTCATGTATTCCATACTTTTAAATATATTAGTTATTTCTATTTCTCTATTTCTGCCATGATAAAGGCCATAACTAAAAGGAACCTGGGAAGGAAAAGGCTGATTTTGACATATAACTTGCAATCCATCATGAAAGGAAGTCAGGGTAAGAATCTGCAGGCAGGAACTGAAGCAGAGATCATGGGGGAATGCTACTTGCTAGTTGGCTGTCCAGGGTTTGCTCAGCTTGCTTTCTTATACAACTCAGGAACATCTACCCAGAGGTGGCACCCTCCACAGTAGGCTGGGCTCTCCCTCATTAATCAGTAATCAAAGAGAAAAAAAAACCCCACAAACTTGCCTACTACTACTATGATGGAGGCATTTTCTCAATTGGGGTTCCCTATTCCCAGATGACTTTGGTTGGCATCATTGACAAAACACTAACCAGCATAGCAAGTTAATGAGTGAATGGCACTGTATTCTAAGTTCATACAATGCTCAAGTTTTTCCCAATGTTACTTCCATGAGTCCTGTAGACTTATTGTCATGTATTATCCTCTTTATGAATATGTCAAGCTTCATGAATACTTCAGAAAATGGGGGGGGGGGCTAAGTAGGAAAATACCAGTGCTTTAAGTATGCCTCGATTCTACATGTAGAAAAGCATTTTAGTGTATGTACATCTTAAGCATTTCTAGATATCGACAATATTTGGAATAAAAGAGAATAAAACTTTCATTGCTTCATCTCTTTCTTGGTATCTGGTATTGTCTGACTTTTCACCAAAGATATGGAGTGTGGGAGAATATGTCAAACTTTACTGGATCACTTAAAATTGTACTAAATGTAAATAATCAGAGCACTTCAGTGATACCAACTGTTCATTTCTCCTTCAGTGACTTTGTTGTTCATATTTTTAATGATACTTTTACTAACTTGCTTATGTTTATCTGATGGATTACTAAGTATTTTCTGCACACATTTTAGATATAAAACATTTGGAGTTATGTTACATGCATTGAAAATAATTTTAATTTTCTTTTGAGTATTTTGGTGTCTCCCTGGAATGCACGAAACATACTTACTGTTTGTTTTAGGCAGAGATTTCCCTCTGGTCTGGCATGCTTATTGTTCACCATAGAAGACTAGGGTTCCCCAGTAAGTTTCCTTTGAATTTACTTGTGCATGTGCTTTTCTTGCATGAATAATATAGTTGGGCAACGTTTATGTATCTGCAACGGCAATCTCTTTAACTATATGCATTATTTACATTTGCTATAACTATTAACATATTAGTGCAGAAGACTGTCATGTTCTTTTTTGTTTTGCAGTTTTTGTTTCTGTTTTCTTTCCCTTGTTTCCCTGTGTGTTAAACATATTTTGAAGAATTCTATTTTGATTTATTTATACTATCTAAGTGTGTTTCTGAATAGTTTTCAATAGTACTCCAAACACCATCTTATCTAAGCATAATACCACCATGTATTACTGTTATTGTTTCACCAGCTTAAGCGTGGAAAGCTTACCATTTATAACCCCTTTATTCTCTCATTTATAACTAATACTTTTTCTGGAGACACTTAGGTCAATATGTGATATTATACCCTTTGTTTCATCTTAAAACTCAAGTGTATATAAAAGCTGTACTATTATCTATTTTTTTTCCCACCACGATCTTCCCCCTTTTTCTGAGGTTCCAATTTTCCTTTAATTGGTTCCTTTCTGTTAAGGGAATTTCTTCTAGGCATTATTTTAAAGTAGGTGTTTTGAGATAGACTTTCTTAGAGTTCCTTTATCTATAATTGTCTTAATCTCACTTAGGATATTATTTTGTGTGTTGACAGTTCTTACCTTTCAATACTTGAAAAACGTTACATGACCCTGTCCTCTGTGACTGCTGAAGGAAACCCACCATGCTACATTCACTGTCCTGTGACTGCTGAAGGAAACCCACCATCCGCCTTGTCTCTTCTTCTTGGTTGCTGGAATTTGTTCCTCTCTTATTCCTTTCAAGAGTCTCCTTTGTCTTTACTTCCAGATGTCGACAGTGCATCTCTTTTACCCACTTTTTTGAAACTCCAGATTTCCAGGAAAATTTCTCTCATCATTTCTTTTAGTTTTCTTCTAGCTCTGTTCTTTTTTTTCCCACATGAGTCTCCATTTCCCATATGGTGTTTTGATCTCCCTCAACTAAGTTAGCCTGAGCTCATACTGGCCATGTTTGTTTTCTCTTTCTTGAGTTCTTTGTTACCTGATTTCAGTGGTTAAAAACTATGTATTTGTTCACATTGCGGTGATTTAAAGTGATCCCTAGTACTTGGTCTTTCCCATAAGCTGGATTCATTTTGAATGATAAATCATCATGCTCTCTGCTTCCAAAATCTGGATATTCTTTCTTTTTTCCTTTCTTTCTTCCTTCCTTGCTTCCTTGCTTCCTTGCTTGCTTGCTTGCTTGCTTGCTTGCTTCCTTCCTTCCTTCCTTCCTTCCTTCCTTCCTTCCTTCCTTCCTTCCTTCCTTTCTTTCTTTCTTTCTTTCTTTCTTTCTTTCTTTCTTTCTTTCTTTCTTTCTTTCTGCCTTCCTGCCTTTCTCCCTCCCTCCCTCCCCTCCCCTTCTCTCTCTTTGCCACTTCTGGAGTATTCTTAATTATTTACTCTTTAAAATTTTCTACTTTTGCATTTGGACTGTTTTCTATTTGTGGAACATGCAAAGAATTATACAATAGAAGTTATTTTTGAATCTTTCTTAACCTTTGCCTTTGAAAATATTTCCATTTATATCAACCCATAAAGATGCCTGTCTATATATTCTGGAAAATTTCTTCTGACTTATCTTTAATTAATTAATTAAACAAATTCAGAGGCAAAATCTCACTACATAGCCTAGGCTGTTATTGAACTCATGACCCTTTTACCTCAATCACCCCACACTGCTCTAATTATAGGTGTATGTCAACAGATGTATCTCAGATTTAGCTGTATTCTCTAGCTTTTGAATATATAGTTCCAATGGCTATATTTTTGTTTTGAGAAATTCTTTGCAATTCTTTTCCTAAGCCTAAGATGGATTCTTTTTCTTGTTGACATCTTGACTTTCTACTTGCTTAAAGTGCTTGAACATAGACCTGATGTCACACCACTCCAGTATTTAAAGTCTGTGTGGCATCTATCACCTTTCACTCACAGGAGTTTGATTAATGAGACTTATAATTTTGAATTCTTAACTCACATTTGATTGAATTTACCTGTAAGAATTTAAAACACTGTGTTTGAGAATTTATCCCTCTCAAGAAGTTTGCTTCTCTTATTTATTATATTGGTTGCTGGGGTGTTATCAGCTTTTGGTTATCTTGTTTTGTTTGCTGGTAGAGTAAGTTTTAATCCAAGGGCATAGATGGTTAAAACTCCTGAAGGATTCTTTTTTTTTTTTTTCACCAGAGATTAAAGAGAGAGGGAGAAACCTTTTTACCCTAAATATCTGCTTGAAACACTCATATATTCCTGTCTACAGGTTGATTCTGTGTGGTTTGTAGCTTTTTCTGGAAGGGCCTTAGTTTTAAGCTGCTTCTTCTTCTTCTTCTTCTTCTTCTTCTTCTTCTTCTTCTTCTTCTTCTTCTTCTTCTTCTTCTTCTTCTTCTTCTCTTTCTCTTACTCCTCCTCCTTTCTCCTCCTCCTTCTCCTTCTTCTCTTCTTTCTTCTTCTCAGAATTAAAGCCTTCTCCTCTGTTATTAAAATACAAAGTTACATGTAACTATACTTGCTATAATTTTATTACAATCATTGTTTCTCAGACCCCCTACATTTTGACATTTTCAATTCATATAGCTGCAGCTGTGTCTTTTGAGGTATTTTTACCAGATCTTTTTTTCTCAGTTCTGATGTTATTTTTTTTGCATGGGAATCTTCTAGTTTGCCAATTGTTAAAAATGAATGCTTTTCTTAACTAAAAATACATTTATTATCTATCTATCTATCTATCTATCTATCTATCAATCATTTATCTATTTCTATCGTGTGTGTGTGTGTGTGTGTGTGTGTGTGTGTGTGTGTGTGTGTGTTTGTGTGTGTGTCTATGTGTGGGGATGAGAGAAGAACCTGTAGAGGTCAGTTCTCTTCTTCCACCAAATGGGTTCCACAGACCAAACTTAGACTGTCAGGCTTGGTGGCAAGCATCTTTACAGACAATCATCTTGCATACACTTTTCTGTATTATTTTTCTTGTAAACTAAAAAATAACATGCTTAAGTAGCAGGATACAAAATCAATAGTAGTCTTTCTGTATATAAATAATGAACTTCCTGAGGAAAAAAAATCAGGGAAAGATACCATTCACAGTAGCTTAAAAAATAAAATACTTAAGAATAAATCTAATTATGAAGGTGAAAGACCTCCACAATCAAAACTTTAAGATACCGAAGAAAGAAATTGAGGGAAATCAGAAAATGGAAAGAACTCTCATCATCAAAGATTGCCAGAATTAGTATTGTAAAAATGGCTAGTGATATACAGATTCAACAAAATCCCCACAAAATTCTAATATAATTCTTGGAATTAGAAAAACAATCCAGAAGTTCATATGGAAGCACTGAAGACTCTAAGTAGTTAAGTAGATCCTAATCAGAAAGATCAACAATGTAAGGATCATAGTACAGATCTCGATCATGCCACAGGACCAGAGTGACAGAACTGCTTGGTCCTAGCATAAAACCAACACCCTATAGAAGAAAATAGATGTCCAAGGAACAAACTCTCACAGTTATAGTCTCTTAATTTCCCTCAAGAGTATCAAAAGTAGATGTTAGAAAAAGACAGCCTCTTCAGTAAATGCTTCTGGGAAAACTGGATATCCACAAGTAGAACTTAGGTCCATATTGCTCACCATGAATAAAAACAAATTCAAAATAAAATTTAAAAAGACCTAATATCATTACTGAAACTTGGAAACTGGGAGAGGAAAACATGGGCCACAAAATGAAAGATGTAAGCAGAGATAAGGGCTTTCTAGAAGGACTCCCATTGTACAGGAAAGAATCCCAAGAATGAATGAGACAAATCATACTGACAGGCATAAATGAACATTCTAAAGTAAGACCCATTGCTATATCATAACTTTAAAAATTTAGTTTAAAAAGGCATAAAATAATGTTTTGTAAATGAAATAATATTTTCAGTTTGTTTAAATTCTTGATGAATTTAATCTACTTTTCCTTAGAGTCATGTTTTAGGCTGTGTGACTTCTTGACATAATTTAAATGTATTTCTTCCAGCCATTCCCACCCTTCCTTACCTTCTTGGAACGATATATTTCACTTCTATTGCTAAGTTAGATTCATGCATCTCATTTAGTCATTGGTTTTTTTTTTTTCTGTTTCAAATGTATAAATTTGTACAGTTGTTACAAAAGAATATTAAAGTGGTATGCTTGCAGAGACTGGTGGTTCTGAATATGTCACAATTTATCTTTCCCACCTAGTGATGGTTTCTGGCTACAAAATTGGAAGCTTCATATTATTTTTTCAAGTATTTATCATATGATGTCTTATATTGAACACAAATATTGCTTCAAATAGTTAAAATAAGTTTACTTATGAATAAGGATACAGTTTCTAAACAAAATAAACACCACCATTGAATATAAAACAGTAATACTCCACACCAAATTATTTAGGAAAAGATTTATTATTAGTAAACCTGATGAATAAATAAATAGAATATAAATGATAAAAGTATAAAACTGTATCAACAATGATGAAAGGTTATAGTCATAAAGCAATTATGTTTCATATGCTATTTTAAATCACCAAGTATATTAACTTATTTACTGTGTCAGCCCCATGAGTAAGTGATGATATTAACCTTATTTTAACATGTAGAAAGAGGCACAGAATAGTAAGTAACTCATAAAAATCATATTGCTCTTTCAGTGAAAGAATGGGAATTCCAGCCCAGGTACTTTGTTGACAGAATCTACTGAATATCACTTCAGCATCAGTATATATTATAGGCAGTCTATAAACTTTTGTCACCATTCCTGAACTGATTATCATTGAAATAACTTGGCCCCAAATAGAATTAAAGCAAGAAGGACTGCATAGGAATTAAGATGCATGCTAGCTCTGATTTGGCTTATGTTCAGAGCATTTTCTCGGCCCTGTCCCTCTTTTCAGAGTTTCGAGTTGATGTTTACTGCGAGACATTTAATAAAAGAATTGCATAGTTTTTGTATCAAATGGCTCAATCAGTATACCCCAGCTGGGTGGTGGTGGTGCATGCCTTTAATCCCAGCACTCTGGAGGCAGAGGCAGGTGGATCTCTGTGAGTTCATGGCCAGCCTGGTCTCCAAGGTGAGATCCAGGAAAGGTGCAAAGCTACACGGAGAAACCCTGTCTCGAAAAACCAAAAGAAAACAACAACAACAACAACAACAACAAAAAAAAAAAAATCAGTATACCCATCATAGAAATACTAAGAAATGGTAGTGTTGGCATGGTGAAAATTGGGCAAATGAGTTGTAATAATGGACTGAGACTCCCCACATAAACCTCAGGGTTTGCATTCGATACCCTGCAAGGTTATTGGCAAACTGGTCAATAGAAAGACTTAGAATTTCATGCCTTTAGAAAGTTTATTTCTGGGAAAAGCATTGTAGACTCAGACTTTGGTATTTTAAGTCATAAATAATAATGACATTTTATGCATATTTGGGGATATGGTTCACCTTGGAGAACAGAATCCAGGTGTCTTGTTCATATCCATTAAGAAAAATCAGAGAGAAGTTTACTAAATAAAGGTATCTAAGATAATAAATGAAGGTACAGTAAAGGTGAAATTGTGACCTCTGGAGCAAAGATAAACTTGCTTGGACAACTCTGACAGCCGCTCATAGAAGTAAGTTTGAGTGTAGATAGCTGCATGGAAACTGGTGACATTAAGTTTGATTGATTTCTGGAAAATACCTTTTTTGAGAGAATTGATTTCTGGAAAATACCTTTTTTGAGAGAGGAAAACTGAAGCTTGCTTGAGTTAACATCCTTTCATTTATAAACTAGAAGGCATTTTCTGTAGTTTTGCAAATGTCCTTTGTATATTCGTATTGCAGCTTTGACTATTAGATAACATCAATAACTTTTGGACAGAAACACCTTTTTAATTGGAAATTTCCTGCCAATAAAACAATCACACTCACTTTAAAGACCAGGTTTTAAAATCCAGAGCATTTGTTTCTGTTTTCTCAACAGTGAAGTAGGAATGTCACCTACCTTACAGCTTTTTAAAAGGCTGTATGTATGAAGTCCTGATAACAATGCCTACACATTGAAATCCTCACTAAATTTTGGATATTATTACCTGTCTTTGGACACCTGAAGCCTCAAGACACTGGGCAATGGGCAAGCCTTCTTGGACGAATGAACAAAATTGCATGTGAGACACCAAATAAGAAGAGACAAGACTTGGGAGGGTATTTTTTCTTAGCAGTTTGCAGAGAGCAACAGATATTATGGAGCTCTGCTCAGGGTCTGTGCTTATTTCAAAGAAAGCTCGTCATGTGTTGGAAGCTTGGCAGACAATCAGTGCTAATTCCTTTTATGTCCACTTTCTCTCGTTTTTTTCTTAACATGCACAAACACCGCATCATCAGTTTCTGTAATCTTTCCTCTCACTGTCTACACACACACACACACACACACACACACACACACACATTCACACTCATTTCATTTTATTTCGTTTTTAATCCTCCAAGGATTCACAGAGCAGGCTGAATGCAGCTGCCAGTGTTTTCCCCGGTTAAATTGGCAGTTACCCACTGTGTAGAGTTGCTAGGAGAAGGTGAATAAGCATGATTACTGCATCCCTTGATGGACACACTCTCTCAGTAACAACCTGTAGAGCCCTGGGGTCTGTCTTCTGCATGGCTCTATGTGTTATTTTTCTCCCCGTTTGTCATGAATATTGGCGGCGTTTGATGGTGGAGTCTGCTATATTTTTAAGTGTCGCTTCCAGATCAATTAAGAGACAAAAGCCTTGGTATTTAAACAGGCCCTTTCTTCTCAGGGCGGTGCTGCTGTGTACCACTTCCTACCATCTGTTTTCATATTACATCCTGCCCTCCTTCAGCTGCTAGAGGGGAATTCAGCTTCTTGTGGAGCGCGAAAGTCATTCACGTTTCTCTCATGCATAATAGAGCTCGTAAACTGTAGGAATTCTGATGTGCTTCTGTGCACGCCACAGTAACAGATGAGCTGCTTGGAGGACAGCATGAGCAGTCGGTCAGTAGTACAGTAGCAGCTCACATGTGCGGAGTGCTCCTGTGAGGTCAGAGCATCTGTTTATACTGCTGTCCGCTTGAGGGGGATGATGTGAGCAGAGGATATGCCTGTCAAAGTCGATAGCAGTTCTGGCAGAGGCTTCTCTCAGCTTTGCGCCTCCGAACTGTTTTGATAGATAAGAGATGCTATTGTGTAATGCTTGAGATTTGTAATGGACTGAGGAATGCTTGTTCTAGCGGCTGAAACTGACTGTAACTGTGTTGCCCTAGGAACATCATCATGGGGTCTACCGATACAGACATTGAAGAACTGGAAAACGCCACTTACAAGTATCTCATTGGGGAACAGACCGAGAAGATGTGGCAACGCCTGAAAGGAATGTGAGTAAGCTATGTTTGGTCTCATGTTATGCTCCCCCTGCCCTCCAACAAAAATCTGACCATTAGCATCGGTAACTGTGGGTGCTTACCTGACCATTAATGTGAGTAACTGTGGGTGCTTACCTGACTTTGAGATTTAGTGTTTCCTTGTAGAATTTTTCTCTTGAAAACTAAAATGTGCCCATATCAGCTACCAACTTGTTGAAAGCAAATAGTTTTTCTGTACCTGTGCGTTTTGTGTAAAGTAAGGCAAGGCTCTGAGAAATCACTTGCTTACGGGTTTCACTCCAGGGCTTTTGGTCCCCCTTGAATGTGTTGTTTAGATGTGTGCTTTAGATATGCAGAGAAGGGAGGAAAGCAGCTTGCTTGGTCTTTCCTCATCAAAATAGTCTCTCTCAGGTAAGAAGAGCGATAATAAGATGGAGATGTCTTTCTTTGGAAAACAAAGACAGGATTAATACAACAATAAACAATTTCACCGCTCAGTGCTTATTCATTGCTGGTTAAACTAATATTTTAATATGAAAATTATCTATGTGGTAAAACAGTATGAAAAGCATATCAAACATATTGGAGCTTTGGTTTAAGTTAACCAGTTCAGTTCTTCTAAGTGCAGAATTGCTTCCATCGGACTGACTGGGACTCTTAGCAATATGGATCGGGATGTGTAATTATGCCAAGCAGGGCTGGTAATTACCTGAATCAACTTTGATTCCCTTGTTATCACCTTGCTCTTGACCCCACCCCCCACCCCTCACCAGTGTGTGTGAGTTCTGGCCAGTGTTTCAGCACAGCACTGTTTATATGCTTTGTTTTAATCACATCGCAGTTGTAAAATCTGATCTAACATTTGGATAAAAATATTAATATTTATAGGCCATTGGAATTTCTTAGCGTGTTTGCATATCTCAAAATGAAGTGCAGCATTAGCTTTACAAAGACAGCTGAAGGACTACCGTGCTCCATGGACAGGAGGCTGTGTAGGACTCCTATCTTTTTAATGCTGTTGCACATTCACACAGTTCATGAATGTCAGTATATGCCAGTATAAGCCTGATGCCACTGCTTTTATAAAGAACAACTATATCAAACTTTGTTTAGAAGTCCAAATCCTCTCTCCTTTTCTCCATTTGGACATACTGAATTTTGCCTGTATATTTCAACTGTGCTCTCAGTGTATACATATTTTCCATTACTTGGAGCAATCCAAGGTGCCACAGTGCCTAGTGTAAAAGCACCGCAATAGTGCCAACAACAGTTAGCAGAGAATAACTTTTAAAAAGGAAGCCATATTTACAGCATTTGAATGAAATAGAAAAATCTGTTCCAAAGATCCACTGGAGATTTAGAAGGCAGAGTCTCTAGAGAAACAAATAATCCTGTCAAAACAGATAGCAGTTCACAAATTAATTAGCATAGATGCAAATTAATCATTAGCAGTCGTCAGATGATTTGTGCTCTAACCTAATGAGTGGATGAACAGCTGCGCTGGGGAGCTATAACTGAGATCACAACCTATTTTAGATTCTTCCTTTACAGGACAGGATGTTTTGTTTGCTCTGGGTATATTGTATTTCCATAGTTACTCTAATACAAAAGATGCACAGTGGTGACTTTATGCATATGTCTTCAAACAGTTAGGAAATTGATTCTGTGTTTCCCCAACATTTTGGAGGAAAGTTATCTGACTTTTTACTTTATCATTTGATACCAGTTTCAGAGGAGGGTGATGTGGTCCCTCAACAGCAGAGCTTCATGAGTTGACAGTAGAATATATATATAGATGTAGATGTAGATGTAGATGCTGTATTACTTTGGAACTATAGCTATACAGAATTACTTAATGATCTCTAGCCAGTTTGGTTTTTAAAAACCATTCTTATCGACTAAAGTGACTCAATGCTCTTGTATTCAAGCATGAAGAAATTTGCATTTAAGTTTTATCACTTTACCTTGTACTTTGACTTAAGACATTTTCAGTATTCCGGGCTTAGGCTTGTCAAAGCAAGAAGCTCTAAGTTTAAAAATCTGCATGACTAATGACAAGCAAATTGTTTAATTATGGCCTTTTGTGTAGTCTGGATTCAATGCAGTGATGTGCAGGACTTCCCATTCCCTTGATGAAATGCCTCACATCTTTAAAACGCAATACTGATTCAAGCAGAATTTAATCTCATTAGGATTGCTCCTAGGATTCCACTTTTAAGTGTTTGCAATGAAAATTCTGCTACTCATGATGCTATTAAGCAATTTTAAAATGTTTTTTTTTATTATTGAATAGACTATTATTAACTAGTCTGAGCTATGGCTATTAGTTAGTTATTTGGAAATGATTTTATTTTTTTTTTTGCCCCCAACTTTATAAACTCATCGATGTTTTTCAGCAGGCTATTTTTAATTTGGCTTATAATATGTACATTTTAAGGTTACATTCAAGTGGAGATGAAAATAAGTGAAATGTTTATCCATGCAACATGAAAAACACAAGCCACTACAGACAGATACTTGGAAAGTCTTTCATAGGGATTTTTATATAGTATAATATTTTAGACACACACACACACACACACACACACACACACACACACACACATTGCTGTATAGCCCAACTTGCCCTCAAACTTATGATTCTCCTGCCTCATTCTCTCAGATATTTGGATTGCAGGTGTATACCACCATGTACCTGGTTCCTACGTCCTTTGAGTACATAGAAATAATTTTAAAAGTTTGTAACACATGTGGAAAACATTAATGTAAATTAAGTGTCAATATTGCTAGACTACTTGGCTCATTTCTTTCATTAGTCTTTTTAGTGTGTGTGGTATTCATGTGGGTGTGTGCAAGTATGTGAATGCATATATGTGTGAATGCATATAAGTGTGCATGCACGTGGTTACCAGAGGTCAGTCAATGCTCTCATCTTCCTCATTCACTTCTCAGCTTGATTTTTTGAGATAGGGTCTCTCACTGAACTTGGAGCTTACTAATCGAACTAGACTAGCTAATGAGCAAACCACCTGGATCCACTTATCTCTGCCTCCCCAGTTCTAGGACAACAGGCAGGCAGTCACGCACCTGGCTTTTTCCACTGGTGTTGGAAACAGCCAAACGTAGGTCCGTGTGTTTACACGACAAGCACATTACCGATAGAACCATCCCCCAACCCTCATCCATTAATCTTTCTAATAAAGTCATCTCCCAACCCTCATTCATTTATCTTTCTAAATCTTTTTCATTCAATATTTGAAAAACAGTATAAGCTTATATGACTCCCAATCTCTTATTTCCTTTAAGAGCAAAGGTGAAATAGTTTGCTATCCCCATTCTCATAAAGACTTCCTCTGATTTTTCGGTCAGCATTTTTTTTTTTTTTTTTTTACCATTTTCAATTCATTTGTTACCACTCATCATCTTTGATTGTGGAAATATCAGCAATAACTGTGACATCAGGTCCTTCATAAACTGTAATTGGAAATCATCATATACTTTTTCGTAAGTTATTAATAGCTTAGGACTTAGACATCTTCCTACTTCTTATACCATTTCACCAACAGATTCAATTCCTTGTCCGGAAGTTCCATGTGATTCTGAGACCTCAGCTGAATCTTACATATTAAGGACTAAGTTATCTACCCATTGGTTTTGCAGAGGCTGATAATTTATGGATTCTGTCTGAAAAGTTGATTTGAAAGTCCTATATTCTTTCAATTAGTGGCATTGTGTTTTTAGTTTTGGAAATAATGCTTTTTTGTGTCTTGATACTAAAGTGCCTTCCTTGTCCACTGGTACCCACAATTGTGCTGTACATAGGTAGCAACAATAACGCTGCTGTTCCCAGTCAGTGCCACTGTTCCAAGAATTCAGTCCAAGAGGTAAAAGCATTTCTAGAAACTTGACCACATAAAGTTTTCAGTGAAAATCATGTGAAGTTGCCAGAGAAACAAACCAATAATAAATGTCTTATTTCACTCAGTTGTTCAACAAAAGTGAAGACAATCTGAACTCCTCAAAACCATAAACCTATAAAAATTAAACACTCACCACTTCATAGGATGTCATTGCTGGCTCCTTCAGTTCATATGAGTGTAGGATTAGAACCAGC
>CABHPH010118182.1:0-10649 GCA_902168325.1 Peromyscus nudipes
TGGCTCAGAGGTTAAGAGCACTGGCTGTTCTTCCAGAGGTCCTGAGTTCAATTCCCAGCAACCACATAATGGCTTATACCCATCTGTAATGAGATTGGATGCCCTCTTCTGGCATGCAGGCATACATGCAGACAGAAACACTGTATACATAATAAATAGATAAATAAATAAATAAACTGTGTTTATAGACAGCCTTTTACAATTGCTGGTTTGTAGAAAGAACATTATACAAACAAAGGGAGAAAAAAGTTTGTAATTCTTTTTAACTCTTTGACTCTCCCCTCAGATATCCAAGACCCCACAAATGTAGATCCAAACATCTCCCTAAGATGTTAAATTCTTTTAAATATTTTTTTTTATTATTGTCTGTGTGTTAGTATGTGTGCACCTGAGGAAGTCAGAACAACTTTGTGACTTCCACAATAAGTCCTAGCATGAAGAATCAGTAAAATGTAGCCCATGTACAAAGTAATTTCTAGGATCTGGAGAGACAGCTCATTGGTTAAGAGCACATGTTACTTTTTTGTTATGTTTTGTTTTTCAATACAGGGTTTCTTTGTGTAGCCTTGGCAGTCCTGGAACTCACAGACATTCTCCTGCCTCTGCCTTTCGAGTGCTGGGACTAAAAGTGTGCACAGGATAAATGTTACCTTTTGCAGAGAGGACCTGAGCTTGATTCCCATCACCCACATGGTGGCTCATAAATATCCATAAACCCAGTTCTGGAGGATTCAACAGGTATGCATGTGGTATACATCACATATGTGTGTAAATATTTCATACACCTAAAGTAAAATAAATAAACCTTTTCTTCAAGTAATTTCTAAGCCAATCTTGGTGGCTTATACCTTAAATCCTAGCACCCAGGAGGCAGAGGCAAGCAGATCTCTGAGAGTTCAAGACTAGCTTCTACATAGTGAGTTCCAGGACAGCCAGAGCTACACAGAGAAACCCTGTCTCAAACAGACAAAAATGTAATTTCTAGCTGGTAAGGTAAGCACAACTGTAATCCAAGCTCTTGGGAGACAGGAGAATCAGGGGTTCAAGGCCAGTCCTGGCTACACAGCAAGCAAGAGGCCTCATGAACTGCATGAGACCTTGTCTCAAAGTAGAACAGACAAAACCAGCAGGGAAAATGAGATGGCCACGCCTAAAGACCTGGATTTGATCTCTGGGACCTATGTGGTGGAAGGAAAGAATTGACTCCTCCAAGTTGTCCTCTGACCTCCTCATGGATGCCACCGCATACCCACTCCCCACACAAACAAGCCCTGTGGGGAGCTTCAGTGTTCACATACAGAAAGAAATTAATGAAGAAATGATTTTAAGTGCCAGTCATGGTGGCTCATGCCTTTAATTCCCAATACTCCAGAGGCGGAGGCAGGCAAATCTCTAAGTGGGAGGCCAGCTTGGTCTACATAGTGAGTTTTAAAACAACCAGAATTACATAGTGAGATCCTCTCAAAAAACAAATGAAGAAACAACAAAAAAAGATAAAAATAAAAATTTAATAATAATAATAATAATAATAGTAATGATTTTTCTATTTTTTTTTTTTCGAGACAAGGATTCTCTGTGTAGCTCTGGCTGTCCTGGAACCTGCTTTATAGATCAGGCTGGCCTCAAACTCAGAGATCCACCTCCCTCTGCCTCCCAAGTGCTGGGATTAAAGGCATGCGCCACCATTGCCCAGCTAAAACCTATTTGTAATAAATTCTAACAGCTCCATTAAAGATAATAATAGCAAGAGGACCCCGAATCAAAAGGCTCTTGCCTGGATGTCAGGCCTGAATACCAGAATTGGAATCCTGGACCCCACGCGGTGGAAGGAGAAAACCAGCTCTTGGTTCTCTGTCCTCCACAAGAGCTCCGGTGCACACACATGCATGCAAACATGCACACAGGTGTGCACATACACAATAAATAAATGCAAAAACTACTTAACAAGGATGAAGGTATAGCTAGCCATCAGGTGCTGCGTGGGTCCTGGGTTCCAGTCCTAGCTTCTCAAAAGGCAGAGGGAGGGAGAATGAGTAAAATAACCCTCTGAGCAAAGACGGACCCGTAATTGCACGATACAGACTTCAGAAGCTGCAGAGGTTTAGAAGGGAAAAGACTATCACCAAAAATGCATGAAAACTTAGAAATCAGCATGGTGCCATACCATGGAACAAATCAAGTTCCAGGACAGCAAAGGAGCAGAGAAATCCTGTCTTGGAAAATAAAAAGTAAATAATAATAATAATAATAATAATAATAATAATAATAATAATAATAAATAGTAATAACAATAGTAATTTCAAAAATCTAAGAATATTTCAAACACTTAAAATTTTTATGCATATGTATGTTTTGCCTTTGTGTGTGTATACCATATGTGGGCAGTGCTCTCAGATGCCAGGAGAGGGCATCAGATCCCTTGGGACTGGAATTATAGACAGTTGAGAACTGTCTCGTGGATGCTAGGAATGGAACCCCAGATCCTTTGAAAGAACAGTCAGTGCTCCTCATTACCACAGAGCCATCTGTCCAACTACCCCTCAGAATAATTATATTCAAATTATATTTGTAAAGTACATATTTTTTTTCTTTTTTTGGTGTGAGACAGGGTTTCTTTGTGTAGCTCTGGCTATTCTGGAACTAGGAACTAGCTCTGTAGATCAGACTGGTCTTGAACTCACAGAGATCTGCTTGCCTCTGCCTCCTGAGTGCTGGGATTAATTGCTTGCACCACCACTCTAGGCTAAATTTCTTTTTTGAGTCCAACTGTGTAGCCCTTGCTGGCCTTGAACTCACTATGTAAACCAGACTGATTTTCATACTCAAAGAGATCCACCTGCCTCAGGCTCCAGAGTGCTGGGATTAACGATGTGGGCCACCACACCCAACATTTTATTGAGACAAGGTCTCACTACGTCAGCCTCTCACTACATCCATGCTGCCTCAAGCTTGCAGCAATCTTCCTATCTTCTCTGGTGCTGTAGTTCAGGATGAGCCATCCCTCTGAGGCCTGAATCCTGTCAGACCTCCGCTCTTGTGTGTGTGTACTCTCCATTGTTCATCTCCCCATTTATTGGCTTAGTTTTGGTTGATGTATTGTGTACCCCAATAAACTTATCTGGGGGTCAGAGAACAGAACAGCCACTATATTAAACAGAGGTCAGGCAGTGGTAGCACATGCCTTTAATCCTAGCATTCTGGAGGCAGAGTCCGGATGGGTTCAAGACCACACTGGAAACAGCCAGGCACGGTGACATGCACCTTTAATCCCAGCGCTTGAGATCTCATGTCTTGCTTGGGAAAGACACACACCTTTAATCCCAAGAAGTGATGACAGGAAGCAGACAGGTATATAAGGCATGAGGACCAGGAACTAGAGGCTTTTTAAGCTTTTAGGCTTTTAGCAGCAGTTCAGCTGAGATCCATTCAGATGAGGACTCAGAGGCTTCCAGTCTGAGGAAACAGGATCGGCTGAGAAGTTGGAGAGGTGAGGTAGCTGTGGCTTGTTCTGCTTCTCTGATCTTTCAGAATTCACCCCAATACCAGGGTTATTTTTTTTTTATTAATAAGACTGTTTAGCAATCCATCTACACTTAGTTTTTTTTTTTTTGTTTTTTTTAATTTATGTGTATGTATGTGTGTCTGTGCAGGGGTATGCGCAGGGAGTGTGCCCACCCTCTCAGACCAGAAGAGTGTGTTGGATCTCCTGGAGCACGAGCTCCAGGCCCTTGTGAGCCACTGGATGAGGGTTCTGGGAAGTGAGCCACTGGATGAGGGTTCTGGGAACCGAACTCCGATCCTCTTCTTCTCACCACTGAGGGCTCTCTGCAGCTCACTTACTCACCGTCTGGCCCTCCCAGCCTCAGCGTAAATGCCGTTTTCTCACCACATGACATCTGGAAAGGACTTTTTTCTGTCTTTCTCCACATGACTCAGCCCACTGTGTGATTAGTAATGTGTTTTGTGTGTTTAAAGATGAAGGCCTGCTGGCATATTTGTTCCAGCCACTTGGGAGGCCCATGTATTGAAGGCCCTTCCTTTTTTTTTGTGTTTGTTTGCTTGCTCTTGGGACGTTAAGACAGTCTCAGTCTCCTGTAGGCTCCAGATCCTCTACCTTCCCCTCTTCAGCACTGGTTTTGCAGGCTTGTAACGTCATGCTCGATTAGCATAAGGTCTGCCATTGTAAAGTCTGTTTGCTTACACAGTGATTCTGACAGAATCCCTCCTGCCTATGTGATAGAGCTTCCAGTATGCTTGGAGGATGCGCAGAGGAATAACTGGATGTGTCCTTTCTCCTTGGGAGGCATGGACACACCCAGGATACACCCAGCCATGCCCTGTGAGTGCTCAGCTGACATTTGAATGAGTTTTCACAGTGGACACAAGGATTTACTTCAGCTCAAGACTTTATTGTTTGGTTCTCTCGGAGACTTTGGACCAGGGCGGAAGAAGGGGCTAAGCAAGAAAAGGGCAGAGTCCACTCTGGGCTAGGTCAGTCACCGAGACCTGGAAGAGGGCAGGCAAGAAAAGAGGGGGTGGTTACAAACTTAGAGTCAGCTCAGCAAATTTATCCTGGCACCCAGGCATAGATAAACCACTCCTACCTGCAAATAACCTTTTGTTTGTTTTGTTTTTTTGAGACAGGGTTTCACTGTGTAGCCCTGGCTGTCCTGGAACATCCTTTGTAGAGCAGGCCGGCCTGAACTCACAGAGATCCACTTGCCTCTACCTACTTAGTGCTGAGATTAAAGGCATTCGACACCATCTCCCAGCTTCACATGACCTTTTTAAATGATTTATCAGTATTCAAATCATTCACAAAAGTACAGAGACAGTTCCTCACCTTCCTACAGAGATTTCTCATCTCCACTGGCTTGATCACGTTCCATGCTTGTGTGTGTTGTATGTGTACATGTTCATGTGTACCCATGTGTCTGTGCATGTGTGTACATGCATATATGTGCAGGCCAGAGGTTGCTGTCCACCTTAACTTTTTTTTTTAATTTTATTTTTTGGTTTTTCGAGACAGGGTTTCTCTGTGTAGCTTTGCGCCTTTCCTGGATCTCGCTCTGTAGACCAGGCTGGCCTCGAACTCACAAAGATCCGCCTGCCTCTGCCTCCCGAGTGCTAGGATTAAAGGTGTGCAACACCACCGCCCAGCAATTTTTTAAAAAAGATTTATTTCCTTTTATGTGTTTGGGTGTTTTGCCTGCATGTATGTATGTGCACGATGTGGATACAGTGCCTATGGAGACTGGAGGAGAATCCTCTGGAACTAGAGTTAATGGATGGCTGTTAACCATCATGTAGGTGCTGGGAACAGAATACACGTTCTCTGGAAGAACCGCAAGTGCTTAACCACTCAGCCATCTCTCAGGCGTCTGTCCACCTTACTGTTTGAAGACGAGGTTTTGCTATTTTCTCTGGCTGTCCTGGAACTCACTCTGTAGACCAGACTGGCCTCAAACTCACAGAGATCCACCTGCCTCTGCCTCCGGAGCACTGGGATTAAAGGCATGCGGCACCACTGTCTGGCTTGCCTGCCAAATTTGAAGATTACAGGTGTGTACCTCACAGGGCTACCTCACTTGCTTCATCTTAGTTGAACCTAGCCACAAACCCATAAACTTCTTTCCTTCAGTATGAAGGAGAGAACCCAGGTCCTTTCACCTGCTAGGCAAGTGTTCTACCACACCACCTTCCATGGAAAGATTTATGTGGCCTTGACTTTTCTTGTTTGGCCCTTTGGTTGGTTCAGTTTGGTTTTGAGACAGTCTGTAGCTCAGGCTTGCCTCAAGTAAGGTCAGTAGCGGAGAGTGACCTTGAACTTCTGATCCTCCTGCCCCTATCTCTTGAGTGCTGGGATTATATAAGTAAGTTACACATCACTTTTGAGGTTTTTCTTTTTTTGTGGAACTCTCCCTGGAGAGCAGAGTGGCTTCAAACTCAAACATCCTCCTGCCTCTCCTTCCCAAGTGCTGGAATCAAAGGTTTGAGCCACCATGCCTGGCTCTGGTTTTCTTTTTGTTATAGTTTGTTGTTTTAGTTTTAATTGGGGGGTAGGTCCTCACTACGAAGTACTGGCTGTCTCAGAACTCACTAGTGTAGACTAGACTCAGGCTTCTACACAATCTTCCTGAGATCCTCTTGCCAAGTGCTAGGTGACAGGTGTGAGACACTCCCCATCCCCCATTATAGCTCTGATGTAAACTACTCTGAGGTTCTGAAAGGGTAAGGAAGTACTCTGCCAGTGTGTAATAGGATGAAGATCTGAATGAGGTCTAAGGATAACAGTGCATGTAATGTCACACACCTATAATTCCAGTACTGGGGAAACAGGAGGATCCTGAGTTTGAGACCAACCTAGGCTACACAGGGTGCTCTGGACCAACCTGAGCTAAGCAAAGAAACAAGCAGGATTGGGGATGTGGCTCAGTGGTAGAGCATTTGCTTAGCAATTGCAAAGGCCTGGGTTCAGCTCCCAATAAGACATACATGGGCACACAGACAGCGAGATCCAAACACACACAAATCTGAATGTGTATGTCACCTGGGAGCCTAAACTTCTAACTAACAACCTTGCAACACCCCCACACCTCTCATGCTCCTCACCTGAGCTGGCAGAGCTCTATTTGGTCCGCCATCCAGGCCAGCAGCTCTTGAAACAGCACGTCCCTCAGCACATCTTCATCACTGGAGTTCTTGGGCAAGGAGCTGCAAGGGAGACAGATTGCAGGAGTCTGGGTGTTTTGTTTTTGGACACAGTCTCATTCTGTAGCCCTGACTGACTATTCCAGAACTTGCTATGTAAACCAAGCTGGACTGCCTCTGCCTTGAGAGCTGGGATTAAAGCATGTGCCAGGAGCTAGGGAGTCAACACAGCTAAGCTGCCTTGCCTCTGGGATATCTCCTCTCTCAGATCTCCTGCCTCTTTTGTGCTGGGCCCTACCTAGTTCCCCTTACCCAGGGACTACAGGATCCTCAGTCCAGGCAAAACAGTTTTTCAGTGATGTAAACTTATCCACTCACCTCTGAAAGCATCTGAGAATGCATCCCAGTGACCCCAGAGAGAACGTCCCTAAGCCTCACATGCATCAGTTCTTCAGAGTGAGTGGCTGATTCCAGGGGTCTGGCTTTGGGGGAATGCCCTGGTCTCCCAAACAGTCTTCCTGAGGTTTGGGAGGGAGAAGCCAGCCCTGAGGTCCCTCATTCCCCGCTCTCCTTGATGCAGTGAATCCATGTATATATTCAGTCACAGATCTTAGAAAGCCCTCAGGGGTCCTCCAGGACTCCACTTCTTTGAGCCCCCCCCCTTTGAGCTCTTAGAGAAGGGGGTGCTTATTGTGGGGTCCCTGCCCTCCTCTGCAATCTGAGAGGAAGCTGTTGTGGAATATCACCTTCACTGTATATAGGTGTTACATTTGTTTATGCTGTATTTGTTTAACTATGTAAAGAGGTGTTGCTGTTTCACCTTGCCTGCCTAAGGCACCTGACTGGTCTAATGAAAAGCTGAACAGGGGCTGAAGAGATGGCTCAGTGGTTAAGAGCACTGGCTGCTCTTCCAGAGGGCCTGAGTTCAATTCCCAGCAACCACATGGTGGCTCACAACCACCTTAAAAAAATAAAAATAAAAAAAGCTGAATGGCCAATAGCTGGCCTCAGGAGAAAAGGGAATAATAAGAGGGAGAAAGAGGAAGAGGTGCCTGGGGCCAACCAGCCAGCTAGCCAGACAGCCAGTCGCCAGGCAGCCAGACACAGAGTAGGACATCCAGCATGAAAGCCCCCAAGGCAAATGTAGATAAAGAGAAACAGGTTCAGTCATCAGAACTAGTGGGACAAGCCTGAACTAAGGCCCAGCATTCTTAACTTAACTAAGATTATGTCCTGTGTCATGATTTGGGAGGTGGTTGGCAGCCCAAAGAAAGACTGCTACAGGATGCAGCCAAGCCAGTGGGCTGGAGCCTGATTCCCCTCATGGTGGACTCACCTCTGCTGTCCCTCTGTCTCCTCATTTCTTTGAGATTGTCCTGCCAGCTTCAAGGCTTGGATGTCTCTCTGGGTGATGTTGTGTTTCCAGCTGGTGAGATGAAGAGGATTTGGGTGTGAGTCTGCTGGAGGGAACAACTGAAGTCCCCCACCGGGGGACGCTGGGATCTTTAATACCCAGCAGGAGCAATGGCGCCTCTTCCTCTACTCTACAGCCTAACACCCCACCCTCACCTCTGCTTGTGGTCAGTTAGATTTGGTGTAGGCTGGGAGAGGCACAGTAGTGGTTTATTCCCAGAGTCCAAAGTAGCCACCAGCAAACAGGCAACCCAACTCCTCCTGCCTTCATCCCCAGCCTTCTGGGGTCCCCTGGGGCTTCCACGCTTTTCTCTGGCTCCTCCCCTTAGACACAAAGGATGGGAGAACACCTCATCCTGCACCAGACTCCTCTATTGCCCAGTCAGAGTCTCAGGGCCCTGGCCACTTCCTCATCCTCACTGACTGAAAGGCAACTGTGGATTTGAGCACCTCACAGCCCATATGGTCTCCTAGGAGGTGGTGTAAGCACAGCAGAGTTCGGACAGGATGGGGACAGGATGGGGGTAGGGAGTCCCTTACTGATTCTTCTTCCCCTTCTGGGCCAGCAGCCAGTTCACAAACTCTTGTTGGCGGATCTTGTCCAGGGCAATTCTGTAATCGCTGATGAAAGTCCCCTCTGAATACCTCCGGTCCCGAGGCCGGGGGCTACCAAATTTACCATGGGATCTGAGAGGTGAGAGATAGAAACCAGGATACCAGTGAAGGGACAAAGGTTGGGAAGACCATATTGCTTGATTAAGTCCTTTGGTTCATAGTAACAAAGTGAACTCAGCTGGTTGTGAGAGCTGTAATCTCAGTACTTGGAAGGTAGAGGCAGGAGGATCACTGAAAGTTCAAAACCAGCCTATGCTGTGTAGCAAGAGACCATCTCTATAATAGTAACAATGAAATAATAATAATAATAATCAGTACTCAGGCGGGGCGGTGGTGGTGCACGCCTTTAATCCCAGCACTCAGGAGGCAGAGCCAGGAGGATCTCTGTGAGTTCGAGGCCAGCCTGGTCTCCAAAGCGAATCCAGGAAAGGCGCAAAGCTACATAGAAAAACCCTGTCTCGAAAAAACAAAAACAATAAACAAAAACAAAAAAAAGTCAGCACTCAAGAGGCAGAGGCAGATAGATCTCTGTGAGTTCAAGGCCAGCCTGGTCTACACAGTGAGTTCCAGGACAGCCAGAGCTTCATAGAAAGACCATGTCTCAAAATAAATAAACAAACAAATAAACAAATAGATACAGAAAGAAAGAAAAAGAGAGAGAGAGAGAGAGAGAGAGAGAGAAAGAAAGAGAGAAAAAGAAAGAAAGAAAGGGGTTGGGGATTTAGCTCAGTGGTAGAGAGCTTGCCTAGCAATTCAAGGCCCAGGGTATGGTCCTCAGCTCTGGGAGGTGGGGGTGGGGGGAGAAAGAAAGAGCTGGGTGGTGGTGGTGCATGCCTTTAATCCTAGTGCTCAGGAGGCAGAGCAAGTTCTTGGATAGCCAGGACTACACAGAGAAACCCTGTCTTGAAAAAACAAACAACAAAAAAAGGAGGTGGGGGTGATGACTCAGTTGTTAAGAGCACCAACTGCTCTACTAGAGGACCCAGGTTCAATTCCCAGCACCCACATGGCAGCTCACACCTGTCTGTAACTCCAAGATCTGACACCCTCACACAGACACACACGCAGGCAAACTATCAATGCACATAAAAATAAAGATAAATACATTATTAAGTAATAATAATAGTGAACTCAGGGGCTGGTGAGACTGGTAAATAAAGGGGTTTGCTATCAAGCCTGACGACCTGAGTTCAACCCCCAGGACCCACATGATAGAAGGAGAGAACCAATTCCCAAAAGCTGCATCCTAAAGAAAGAAAGAACAGATGAACGAATTATTAATCTTAACACTCAGGAGGACCTCACGTTTTGTTGTTTACATTGTATTATTATGGGGTATTTCCCATGAAAGTGCGTGTGGAGGTCAGAGGACGCCCCTGGGGAGTTGTTTCTCTCCTTCCACCCTTTTGTACCTTCTGGGGATTGAACTCAGGTCTTTAGGCTTGCATCCTCGGACAGCAAGTGACTTTACCCTCTTAGCCATCTCACTGGCCCCAGATGCCAAGTTTTAAACCACCCTGGGCTACATATTTAGACCCTGTCTCAATACAACACCACCAACAGTAACAGTACTTGGTGAGGTCACAGAAAGTACTTAGTAGTCAAGGACTGTATGAGCACCTTGGTTTGTAGTTTTTCAGTACTGGGGATTGAACCCAGTGCCTTGTGCACATTAGGCAAGTGCCTTACCACCAAGCTACATCCCCAGTCTATATATCCCCAGCCTTTTAGTACATAAAATTACCCCATCACAACCCTACGAGACAGGTACTATTTGTATCCCTGCTCCTTTTTGTTTGTTTGTTTTTTCTTTTGTCTTTTTTTTTCTAGATTTATTATGTATACAGTGTTCTGTCTGCACGCCAGGAGAGGGTACCAGATCTCATTACAGATGGTTGTGAGCCACCATGTGGTTGCTGGGAATTGAACTCAGGACCTCAGGAAGAGCAGGCAGTGCTCTTAACCACTGA
>CABHPH010118183.1:0-46688 GCA_902168325.1 Peromyscus nudipes
TTTGGTTTGGTTTGGTTTGGTTTGGTTTGGTTTTGGTTTTTCGAGACAGGGTTTCTCTAGGTAGCTCTGGCTGTCCTGGAATTCACTCTGTAGATCAGGATGGTCTCAAACACATGAAGATCCACCTGCCTCTGCCTGCATGAGTGCTGGGATTAAAGGTGTGCACCACCACCACTTGGCTACTATACTGTATATTTACTCTCCTGGAGAGCTGCTAAAACTGAGCTTTGCTCACCCACCTTAGGGGGGCTTCCCAGCAGAAGTGTTTTAGCAAGGTTCTTCTTCTCTGCACCTGCGAATGAAGATCTTCACCCAAGACCCTTTTGAGAAAGAGATTTATTTGGGAAGGAGGAGTCCAGGAGAATGGCTGCCTCTACAAGGATGGAAGAGAACAGCCGACAACTGAACAGGCAGAGGAGTTTATATAGGATTTCTTAGGGGTGGAGTTTCTCCAGGGAGAAGATTTTATGCTCAGGGACTGATTAGTTTTATTGGTTAGGGGTAGAGATGGCTCTGATTTCAGAGCTAAGCTGTGTTTCTTTCGCTGGTCTTTTTCAGCTTTTTGGCTCTAATTCAAAGGCCAGGGTGTGTTTCTTTCACTGGCTCTGATTCTAGAGACAAAGTGTGTTTCTTTGGCACTGGTTTCAGAGTCACAGCATGTTTCCTTGTTTCTGGGTTCAGGGATAAAGTGTTTCTTTTACTGGCTCAGGTCCTAGATTCAGGCTGTTTCACTGGTTCTGGGCTCCAGGGTCAAGGTGGGTTTCTTTAGCTGGGCCCCTTTTCCCTATAATCCCAACAAGTCAGTTTAGTCAGAAAGCCCTTACTCCCATGTTTCCTCTTAGTACTAACACTTCTCACTTAACAGCAAGGGCATGTGCTGAGATATGATTTATTTGGCAATTTCATAACTGTGTGAGCACCAACATGGCTTCCTGAGAAAAACAAAAGTCTTGGTCAACATGAGATACTTGAAGCTACAGAAGTATCAAATATATAAACCAATGATGTACTTATGAACATTACCAAGTGCTATATAGCACAGATGGTTGCCTGTGATGACTGGAGGTTTGGGTTTGTTTAAGCCAGCATCACTACAGAAAAACTAAGTTATGCCTGCGTAAAATTGTGGTAGCTACAGTGTCTCAAGGTGACAAGAATCTCATCTCCATTAGAACCTTATGAAGCTGGACTTGGTATATGTGGCTTGTTTACCAAAGCTTTTTTTGTAGCAGATGACTATTTTCCACACTCACTGACCCCTCACCCTGCCTCTGAGCTGTAAAACTTCACTTGTCCTTGGAGTTGAGTTCAGTCTCCTCTGCATGCCTCTTGCTGTGATCCTCATAGCTATTGCTCTTTATCATGTTGAATAAAGACAGCCTTGCCAGCTTTAACAAATGTTAGAGTAATTTTTCTTTAACATTGGAAGTTAAATAGGTCAAGGAAAGAACACCCTGCCCCTGACTTGGCTTCAAGCCCAAGACCAGAACCAAGGGAAACATACCCTGCCCCTGGCTTGACCCTGAGATCCTGAGAGTTGGAAATCTCTGCCCCTGTGACTCAGCATTAAAGGCCAAACAATACTTCCAAGCCATGCTGTACTTTTTCACTGCCCACTAACATGCTCCAAAAAAATCTATAAAAGCCCTCTCCTCTGCCCAACCCTCTATTGTCTCTGTTCCCCATCAGAGGCAGCCACCATTCTGTTCTTCTCCCTAATAAATCTCTTGGTGAGGTTTGTTTCATGGTGTAACTTTGTGATATTCCTTGGCTCCCAACTCCCAAGATGCCTTGTGCCAGAAAAATCCTTACAAAAAAATCTCCTACCTAACAAATGTAGCTTCTGAACTTATTTTTCTATTGTCAAAATTGATAACAGTTACATTCTGTTCTGTAAATGCTTTGTCATGGTTATAAAAGTTAAAAAATAATATAAGGTATTTATATTATTCTAGCTGTTAAAATTTCTTTTTCTTTAACAGATTCTTCCTTAAGTAAATTCTTAGAAAAACAGGACACCAGGTATCTACAAATAGTGTGGGGGCGTTGCACCACTCCATCTCTCTTCACCTTGGCAGATAGATACTATGGGACCTTCACAGGGACCTGAACACCTCTGGGAAGCCTAGGGTGAAGTTGGAACAGGAACTGAAGCCTGGACCTGAAATGGAACTATAACCTTCATCTTAATTGTTAATTGTTCTTTGATAGAAAGAACCTGTAATGCTTGGCCATATAGCCATGAATCTGCATCCCAAGCCTGGAGTAGGTGATAAAAGCATGTCAATGGAGCCTGTGGTTGAAACCATTTGGCATCTTGGGCTTAACCTCCTGAGGCTTCTCAAGGGCCTCAATAGTCTCAGCATGTATACTCATTGTCTTTGCCTCATATCCCTGCATCTTCCTCAAGGCCTTCTTATTGTGAGTCTTGACAAAAATGCACATTCCTTGGGAATTTTTTGAGGGGTAGAATGCCTCTGAAGGGTATATCTTGCCCCCAAGTCCTTCCTGTCTGGCTGTGTCTGCTTCCTGCCCTGTACAACATGAGCAGCACCTTTATTCTGCCATGCCCTATACCATGGTGTTTCATTGTGGTTTTAATTTGCATCCTCTTGATGATTATTGATACTGGGCACTATTTCATATAACTTTCACTTACTTTTATAACTTCTTTAAGATACATTTAGATTCAACTCTTTATAACTAGTATTTTGAAATTCCATTTTAATTATATTTTGATGTGTTTTAAATTTTTTTCATCTGTTCTTCTAAGTGCCTGGTAGGCTTTCAAAAATAATGTCCATATATTTTAAGTCAGAGAAATTCCTTATCTTTAGTGATTTTCTCATCAATGGTTTGTATCTTTTCTTCCTTTCTGGACTTCTGATTAGTCATATGCATGCAGAAATGCCATTCCTTGTTCTTAAGTTATTATTAGCAAGTGTATGTGTTACAGTTCATAGTCAAGCATGGAAAAACACCTTACACCCTAAAATAAACTAACAAAAACTAGGGACACCTCTATAGTTCTAGTCCTCCAAAATAAATTCTTTTAATTCTTTTGGTCAGTTATTGCCTCCTTGATCAAAACAACTTTTTCTTTCTGATACATTGTCAATATCTCAAAATATAATACAACCATTGAAATAATGATAATCATATGATAAAATTATAGTTTTCGACCATAACTAAGGAGAAACTCAATAACCTCTTTGTTAATGGAATGCTTTGGTGTTTTGTTTTTTTGAACACTTTAAACATCTGCCACTGTTCTTCAGGTCTCAACTGCCTTGCAAATCTTTTGTACAAGTGAACAAAGTTTTAGTTCCTAAGGTTTCCTCTATTGCTCATATACTACACATAATCACACAAGAAGGAATAATAGAGATCAGGATATAATTATAATCTTGTGTGATTTCGGGTGCACAATTATTTAAATTGACTATCTGCTTTTCATTAAATTTACATTTTTTTTAATAAACTGTGAACAATTCTCAAATATCACTTTTCTTTGAAATACTCATTAGCTTAAATAAGTTTAAAGAGAAAATTTCCAGGGTTACTAAATTTGCAGTACGCTTATGATAGAAAAACATTAGCATTATAACATGATGGTTAAGATTTTAAGAGAAAATGGACCAGGATACTTGCTGTTAGACAGTGTCCTCTACATATGGTAGGGAAGCTGCACCCATAAAATCTCAACAATCTGTTTCCCTAAATAAGACCTGAACAAAGACAATACCAGTTGACATGCCAATGTAGATAGGGGAAAACTCACAAGGCCCTACCCATACATGAAGAGCTACAAGCAATTAATGGCTGCTAAGAGAGAAGAATCTGTCTTCTCCAGGAATGGGGCCCCTAGTTGATTATCTAATACCAAGTGGGCAGATCTGAGCAGGTATACAAATGAGCAACATTAAAGAGACTCAGCAGGTTGTGCGTGTGTGTGTGTGTGTGTGTGTGTGTGTGTGTGTGTAACAATAATAAAGAACAAGAGGCCATGAATCTGAGAGGGAATGGGAGGTGGTCACATGAGGAATTGGAAGGAGGAAAAGAAGGGAGAAATGATCAACAGTACTCACATATGGAATTCTAAATTTAATTAATTAAGAATTCCTTAAGAAATACATTAGAGCTCCAGGTCATTAGAAGAAAGGTAAGAGATCTGTCTACAGAATACTCAGGGGATTTGGAGGCAACAATATCAATATAGCAGGACTTTCTGACAACCCCTAGTTACCTATAGGGAGAGTGCTTTAAGTTGCTGCAATTTGATGAAAAAGAAACCAAAGTGGCATGTCTTGATGTTGAAAGTTAGCCACAATTGCTGTAAAGGAACTATCATCACTCTGTTGCAGAGACAATGCTCAAAGTAGTGGGCAGCATTGAAAGCTGCTAATGGAAATGTAGAGGCAATTTATTTTGAAAGCGAATTACATTCTTATGTTGCCACATTTGATGAACTGAAGTTTAAGAATAAACTTGAAGGTTTGGGTGCCTATATTGAGTATATCTGGCAGCAGAGCAGTCAATGCAGAGGGACCAGCCAGTGACAAAACCCCACAACAGGAGCATGTTTGAGGAATAGCAAGGAGGCCAACTTGACTGGGTGAGTGAGCCAAAGAGAGCAGAACAAGAGGAGAGGGCATAGAGCTGCTGATTTCAAGTTCATTATCATGGCTCATATCCTCAGAAAGGAAGCTCATACCAACCCTTGTAGTCAGAAAGGTAAGTCCATGAATGATTAAAATTGGAAGAGGATATGACCTAGGCATAACTTCAAAAGGAAGGCAAGAAAGTCATGAAAACTTAGACCTCCCCTCCAAAAGAGTCTATATGGCCATACATTGTCACAGCATGATTATACTAGGTTAAGAACCCCTTACGACTCTATCTTTGAAGGAGCTCTTCTTTGACGAGCTGCTCTTTGACTGTTTTCTTCATTAGAACATTTCTCTGGTATTCTGATCCCAGCAGGGTTGCACTGGTTTGGCCAAAGGCCATTATAATACTTAGAGCAGGGTAGATACGATGTCAGCTTTAAAATAAATTGGAAGGATTGAAATAGACCAAATGAGATTTATTTTTTAAGAGTAAAGATGGGTCACTTCTTAAAATTGTGTTTATGAAAGGAGTCATCCAATTTATGAATTTCTGGCCATTTTATCTCTAGCAGTTTTCACTTACAGTTCCAGTATTATCATTGCAAAATAAAGGACATTACAGCTTATAGTAACATCCATCCTGTAAGGAATACACTTTACTTTTTGCATATTCTACAGGAAAACTAAAAGTTGTTCCCAAAAGCTTCTTACATGAGTCTAGATTTAGAGAGAGAGAGAGAGAGAGAGAGAGAGAGAGAGAGAAGGTAAGCATGACAAAATCTTGGGGTGAGCACCCATCAGCAAAGCTGGGTACTAGACTCACAGAAGTGTGGAAAAGCTAAAGATAATGTGAAGAATGGTACAAACTTATAAGTCTGTATTCCAACTACCAAAGCTGTAGACCTTGTTTTGTTTTATGTCAACTATTTTTAGTTACTGAGGTGTAACCAACATACAGTCAAATGCACATAAAGTATACACTTGAGCTGTATATGTACCTACAAAACTAATAATACAAGTGTGGTGGCAAATGCTTATAATCCCAGTACTCAGAAGGCTGAACCAGGAGGATTGAGAACTTAAAGTCAGGCATGCCTACATGGCAATACCTTCTCATACAAAACCAAGAGATGAGACTAGAGCACTTGTCGAGCTTGACGAAGGCTTTGGGTTCAACCCCTAACAAGGAAGGGGGATATCAACATGAAGATGGCAAGCATATCCACTGAAGTTTTCCTATTCTCCTGTAAATATTTTCCCAAACCTCTGAACACCTATGTACCCAGGAAAACACTGATATGATGGTTAGTTACAATAAAATACTGTGTTAGCTTTACAACACTATGATAACTTTTCTATGAAAATTAAATTAAGTGGGTAAAGAGTTCTTTTGAACCCTGGCTTCAGAGGCTTAAATGTATGGTCACTTGGCTCTGATGTTTTTGGTTCTAATAAAGCATAACTTCATGACTGAGAGGACATGGTAGAGTAGAGATACTTTTCTCATGCTGGTAAGGAATAAAAGACAAATAGAAAGAAGCTGGGGACAAATACAGCTTTAAAAGATACTCCCCCAGTAACCTATTTTCTCCAACTAAGCTCCACCCCCTGAAGTTACCATCTCTTCAATGAATTAATTGATGAAATCAAAGCCCTCATGATCCAATCACCTCTTTGTAGTAGGACAGGCCCATAGGTTTGGGGAAATTGGCTCAAACCAGTTGCCAAGGCATGCACATAATGTACTTCCTTATAAGCCAACCTGGAGTCTGTCTGTGGGCCTAGCAACAGGAGCTGTCAGAGTTCCTGGTCACTGTCAGAGGTCCTGATCATGTGGACTCTGTCGAGTTCCTGATTGTACCCAGCCAATGAGGGATGACCACGTAATATCACCAGATTGGGACACAGCCTGAGTGCTGGGAGAAGGCCTTCCCTGTTATCGAATAAACAAGTCTACTATTTGCCTTTAACTGTCTCCCAGTGTCTGTGTCATTGATGCTGAGCCTTCTCACCCCTCCTCTGAGGAAGCCAGCAACACTTCTCAATATATTGCTTCAATGGAGACCAAGCCTCAAACATATGAGCTCTTGTGGGACACTTCAGAGCCAAACCTTAACTAGTTTGCATTCTATAAAATGAACTGTGAACCAATGGCTGAGGGGCCCCCAACTAGATCAGGCCCTCTGAATGGGTGAGACAGGTGATTGGCTTGATCTGTTTGGGAGGCATCCAGGCAGTTGGACCGGGTCCTGTGCTCAGTGCATGAATTGGCTGTTTGAAACCTGGGGCTTAGTAGAGACCCTTGGCTCAGCCTGGGAGGAGGGGACTAGACCTGCCTGGGCTGAGTCCACCAGGTTGATCTCAATCCTTGGGGGAGTCTTTGCCCTGGAGGAGATGGAAATGGGGGGTGGGCCGGGGAGAGGGGGGCGGGGTAGCAGGAGGGGTAACGGGGTGATCTATGACTGATATGTAAAGTTGAATTATATTGTAAAATAAAATAAAATAAAGTATAAAAAAAATTTCATACATAGAGCCACACTTTTTGTCTACCTCCTTTCATTCAACATATTTATTTTGAGGACTATCAATGCTGTAACGTGTTAATATTTTATTTTTAGTTTTAGTAGTGTATACTACAATCATTTGTTCACTTATCTGTTGATTGATATTTGAATTATTTCCAGTTTGAGACTATTAAAATGTAGTTACTGTCAGCATTTATTCAAAATCTGTGAATGGACTTGTACTTTAATTATTCACATAAATATCTAGAAATAGTAGTGCTAGTTCATATAAAGATGCATATTTAACTTTTAATTGACAAAGTATTTTCACCAAAACTGATACTTCTTATATTCTCAACAGCAGCATATACATGTTCCACTTGCTCTACATCCCTGTGAACACTTGTTATAGGCAGTGCTTGAACTTTAACAATTCTAATGAGTGGGCAGTTGCATCTCATTAAGGTTCTAACTTGAATTTAGTAAAGACATTATATTGGGAATCTTTTTATGTGTTTTTCTGCCACCAATAAAGCTCCTTTGGCAAAGTATCTGTTCAAATCTGTTTCCCATATTATACATTGGCTGTTTATCATTTCCTTACTATTAAATTATACTTATTTTATATATTCTGAATATAAGTCTATTATTAAAGATACCAGCTGTGAATTTTTCTGAGATTATAGATTGCATTTTCAACTAGATTTTTTTTATTTTGTTCATTCTTTGATAGTTTCATATATGTACATAATGAATTTCTGTAGAGGAATTTCTAAGTAGTCTTATTAAATAAGAAAATACAGAGCCAGAAACAGGAGTGAAAATCTGACAGAGATAAGAAGAATTGGAACAGCCACCAGTTAACATTACCTCACCATGCCGCAGCTTCCAAAGTGCTGCTTCCTGTCTACCCACGCCTTTATTGCCTTGTTTTTCTGACCTCTCATTGGCTCTTAGCCCAGATACCTCATTTCCTTGTCACTGCCTGTCTATACAGACCTCCAGGTCTCTATGGTTGGTACTGGGATTAAAGGCATATGTCACCATGCTTGGCTCTGTTACCTAGTATGACCTTGAACACACATAGAGACCCTGACTGCCAAATGATCAGATTAAGGGCATGTGCTATCACTGCCTGACTTTTGTGTTTATTTAAAAATGCTTGCTATTTCCTCTGATCTCCAGGCAAACTTTATTAACATACAGATAAAATATCACCACATTTCAACACAAATAAAATATCACCACATTTCCCCTTTTTGTCTAATACAAATAAAAAGTTATAACTAATAAAAGAAAAACTATATACAGTAAGTACAATAACTATATACAATTTAGACAGGCAATAAATACATCAACAATGTCTAGTCCATTTGCATTTGACAAATTCAGAGAAAATATTCCATTATCTATTCTATTTTGGTGAGTCCAAAAATGTACCTAATACACTTTCTATCGTAACTTGTATTACCAAGAGAAAACTATCTTATGATGTCTTTGAAATTTATACACTTTACACTTCCTTAGTGAGTTTCTTTTCTGACATTTCTTTTTTTTCCGGAATGCAAAAGCATGGTTTAATTCAGGATACCCAAAAGCAATACAAGCGTAGGCAGGGACTTTGTCCAACAGATCCAGTGCAGTAGAGGCTGGAGGAAGTGCCCGTCTCTCTGCAAGCTCAGTTTTTAAAGGCAAAAACCACAAGGTTACATCAGTTAGGGGTGCTAGTACAGGTACAATTCTGATTGGCTTGCTTCTAAGGACTTTCTAGAAATCATAGCTTAATCTTACTTCTAAGGGGGTGGTTGCCCGTCAGCATTTCTCATTGGCTGCCCTCAGGTGGGGACATTTCTGTGGTCAGTTACCCTGGAAACCAGGGTTGTATAGACATGAGGTAGATCATTGAAACTACTCTGAGAAAAAAAGATAAAGAAATAATAGGATAAATGAGTAGATCATTGAATCTACTCTAAAAAGAAAAAGGAGAAGATATAAAAATGACAAAAGGTAGATTATTGAATCTATTATGAAAAGAAAAATGAGAGAATATGGATATGATAAGATAAAAAGGGAGATTATTGAATCTACTTTTAAAAAGGAATTACTTGTTTTAAATAGAACAAGTAATGAAATTTTTTGTCTGAGTTTTTCAAATGTTACTGGACTGGACATTGTTAATATATACATATAATATATATATATATTATATATAGTGGAATTTTTTGTCTGAATCTGTCAAATATTAATGGACTAGACATTGTTAATGTAATTCTTGACTGTATATATTGTATATACTTATTGGATATAGTTTTTCTTGTATTAGTTATAAGCTTTTTTTCTGACCCCAGATAAGTTTATTAGAATGCACAATATTTTGGGGAACACAATACTACCACAGGGTTGGAACATTCCTTGGTTAAACAGTGACTCTGTGCTTTGCACTGTAATTTCTGGAATCTGGGTTGACTGGTTCCAGTAACTCAAGGCCTGTTCCAGTAACTCAAAGCCTATACCTAAAATAGAGAAAGTTTAGGCCTTGTTTCTAAGATGGAGGCATTTTGTTTTCATTTTGGTCTCACATTTCCCCCTTCTCATGTGCCTAATGGAACCCAATTATGGGTTTGGGGCAGTTAAGTATCCCTCTCTAATAATGGCCATGTATAGTTAGCCATCTTGTCTCTATGCCAGGGAGTTTCCTTTTGACCCAGCATTTCAACCTTTTCTGAACAGGAAACATGGGATGACATATTCTCTTCTGGAACTGCTTCAAGCTGGCATTGGGGTGACATTGTCAGGGCCCCAAAAAGGTTGAAAAGCTAGTCAAAGGCTGAAAGGCTAGTCAAAGGCTGGGCAATGGGGCATTTGTCAGAGACATGTGGCTCTCTGACCCTGTAGAGACAGCGAACAATCACATTGGCTGGGTTGGTCCACGTCAGCTTTTAGCAAGTCCGGAGCTCACAGTAGTCTGGAGCAGTGGAGTCAGCAACTGAAACTTGGAGGTATCTGCCAGCCAAGTAGAAATCTGTTGAGACAAACTTAAACTAGGAATAGAAGTTAAAAATTATGAATTTATTTGGAACACTTAGGCCCATATCCTTATCAATTGGGAAGAGCAGGAGTCCCAAGACCTGGAGAGAGAAAGAAAATACCATCCTTAGGAATAAGCTGTACTTATCTGGGGTCTTTACAACCTCGATAAAGTGGGTCCAAGTTTTATGACTCTTTTAATCCTCTGAGGCCTACACGAACTATCTTACAATACGACATAAAAATTTTAGATACATTAGTATTACCAATCTGTACTGAAATCCATATTGTAGACAAAGCAGGTAATGGGTATCTTTAAAACCGCAGAAGTGGACTCATACTTTTGAGTCCCAATAAGAACTACAGATTTGGGTTAAAAGCTTGTGCATTTCCTTTCTGTCCAGAGAGCCAGGTATAAATTAGAAAGAGATTTTTTGGCCTGATAAGAAGCACATCTAGGTTTATATTTAGATGACATCTAAAATAAATCTAAAATGTTGAGCTTGTGGCTGATATTTTCTAGTTCCATCCATTTGCCTGAAAATTTCATGATATCATTTTTTTTTACTGCTGAGTAGTACTCCATTGTGTATATGTGCCATGGTTCTTTATCCATTTCTTCAGTTGAGGGGCATCTAGGTTGTTTCCAGGTTCTTGCTATTATGAATAATGCTGCTATGAACATAGTTGAGCATGTGTCCTTGTGGTAAGATTGAGCATTCCTTGGGTACATGCCCAAGTGGTATAACTGGGTGACTGAACAGTTAATAGTCATTTCTCTACCAGCTTAGCAGAACTCTATTAAATGTAAAGCTCTAAAATGTTATATCATAGAAAAGGAGAGCTGTTGCCTTCTGATCAAGATGTAGCCAGCACCATGTCTTCCTGCCATGCCACTGTGCTCCTCGCCATGATGATAATGAACTAAACCTCTGAAACTAATGCCTAAATCAAAGGAACTTGTTTCTTCAAGCTCTTCAGGCAGTGATTCTGACAGCGAGGTTGAAAAAAGTTAAAGAGGAAAAAGCAAGTTGTTCCAGAAAAACCTGTGAAGAAACAGAAGCCTGGTGAGACTTCTAGAGCTTTGGCATCTTCCAAGCAGAGTAGCAGCAGCAGAGATGATAACATGTTTCAGATTGGGAAGATGAGATACATCAGTGTTCGGGACTTTAAAGGAAAAATTCTAATTGATGTTAAAGAATATTGGATGGACTCAGAAGGTGAAATGAAACCGGGGAGAAAAGGTATTTCTTTAAACATGGAGCAATGGAGCCAACTGAAGGAACAGATCTCGGACATAGATGATGCAATAAGAAAGCTGTAAAATCTGAGCCATACCAAACCTGTACTCTTGTAGTTGTTTTAATCTGTCTTTTTACATTGGCTTTTGTTTTATAAATGTTGTTTTCCAAGCTGTTGTATATTTGGATTGCAGAACAATTTGTAAGGTGAATACTTTTTTTAAATGTGCATTATTAAAATGTTCTGAGTGAAGCTAAATGTCATCTTTATTAAAGAGAATTGCATTGTGCCCTCTACCTAGTGTAAAATAAAGTCAGATCATTACAAAAAAAAAGAAAAGGAGAGCAATCTGAAATATTTCTCATCTTAAATCATTTTCTGAGATCAGTTGAGCTTGAAACAAGTAACTAGAAACAAAGTTGTCTATTCAGATATACCTGGATGGCCCTCATACTTCAGAGATCTGCAGAATATTTATGCAGAGATCTGGCATTTAAATGTTAATCTAAAAGCTTATTATATCAGACAGACTTCCAGATCCTAGCAGTGACCCAAGGTCTCCAAAGATGATTACTTACGAGGCACCAAAACATCTCTGCCTGGATTACAACAACGCTGACCACAGGGCAAGATGCCCCAATGCAATGCCTGCCACCAGGACCCAGCCCAGATTGTGGACAAGCAGCAGGACACTGGAATTGATTGCACCCTTTTGCCTGGACAAGGTCAGTCTTCCATGTCCCTATTCCACAGGAAAAAAATCTGCCTTATGGGCCTGATGGCGGAAGAAGATTGATGCTGTTCTGACTGGTACCTCCAACACTATGGAAACCTGGGTATGGACTGGTCCTGGTCATTTATAGGATTGGAAGCTGCTTGGTCTGCACTCAGATATAGTTTATCCTTCTCAGATCTCTGATAGTACTGATGGCTGGGCTAGCTATAACCTTGTCAGCTTGGCAGCATCAGACAACCAGATACTTTTGCAAGGCTATAGCCAGCTTGTTAGCTCATTTTTAAAAATGTTCTAAGATATAAAAATTTAAATGAGTCATAAAGGTTCAAATATAAGTCTAAGAAAGGTCTGAGGATATAAAAGCATCTAAGCTTTGAGGCTCTCAGAAAATGATTTAAGATGACAAATGTTTCAGATTGCTCTCCTGAAATTTCTTAACAAGGAAAATTGTTACTACAACTATCTAATCTTCAACTCCCTCAGATACCTAAGAAGGAAATAATATTACCTTGTAAAATAGAAAGTACAAAGAAGCAACTTCCAAAAATTGTGAGTTGACAGAAACAGCCAGCTGCCTGGACAGTCACCTGAGGTTTCTCCGCAACATTGGGGCATCATCTTCAGCCTATAGGCTTAGTGTATCTGACAGACTCATTTGTGAAGCAGGATATACACAAGGTCTACAGCTCGACCTCACATTCGGTGTGAGTATCCCATGTACCAGACAAACTTGAAATCCACCAGTGTCCTGTGAAGATTCAGGATTTTAAATTCTGGAAGTTGCTGGTGTTTTTGGAATTCAGTTGCCTGTACTTCTCGGCTTGTGGCTGGCTTCATCTTAGCGTCCCACTATTCTCCACAATCCCATTCTTCTTAGCTTGTAGGTGGTTTCATCTCGGCATCCCATTTTTCTCCACATCCCATTCTTCTCAGCTTGTGGGTGGCTTCATCTCCTTTATTAAATGCCAGTCTACCATTGAGAGGTTAGATTCTGTCAGCCTAGTTACTCCTTCAAGAATAACTGTTTCAGCTGCTGTTCCATTGCACATCAGAAGTCATCGGCTCACTGCCTGTTCAGCTGCCTTCGAAGGAAAGGGCACTGTACCTTTTCCGGATTGCAAAGGCCACTTCAGGGATGGTGCCATATTGTCCTGGCCTCAGAAGATGCCTTTTGATAAAGCCATAACTACACTTGTCTTGGCAAGAATCAATAGTGTTTGGCCTGTGGCCAAAGCTGCAACCACACTTGTCTTGGCAAGGATCAGCAGTCCTTTGTTTTTCTGTCCTCTTTGTCCATTTAGGATAGCATACTGTCAGCAGTCGATGCAAGGGCATTTTGTTGACCAGTGGCTAACTTTTGCCACAATAAAATTTAATTCCATATGCAGTATCTTCAATGCCTATATCTTCTCTGAAGTAGATTGGTGCTGCCAGGAACTGATATGTCTCAGTCGTAAAAAAAAAAATCAAAGTTATTAACATTTTAAATGTTATATTCTGTAGATCTCTGAAGGGTTTGAAGATGACCTGTCTATCTAAAATACATCTCTGCTTGACCTTGAAAACATACCTAATATGACTACAAGTTTGATTGTTATAACTAAATACCAACTTTTATTTTATTTCTTTATATCTTAATAGTTGCTAATAATAACATTCAAGGATTAGCAAATTGCATTACATTGTTAAATAAGCTGTATAGGTACAATATGTTGAACAAGATTATAAATATATGTAAAGCATTTTCTAACTATCAATCCCAATATATATAATTTTTATACAATATATAAAAATCCAATCCAGTGTAAAGTATTTAAAACTAGTAGTTGTCTTTTAAAAGTATATTCAATAATCTACATTATTATCTATATCATATCTATATCCTTTCTTTTTTCTTTTGAGAGTAGATTCAATAATCTACCCTTTATTCTATATCTTTTATTCAATAATCTACCTCTTATCTATATCCTCTTTTTTCTTTTCTTTTCTTTTTTTTCAAACAAGAACCTTAAATCAAATCTCCTTTGTTTAGCCCTTTTCCTGACCATTAACCACAACAACTTGTAACCAACCATCGTAAATAATGACAACATCCCAAACCTGAAACCCATTGAAAGACCAAAAACTACCCACCCCACCACACTTCTTGAGAATGAGGGCATGGTGTTCTTAAAATTGCTTCCTGCTGTTTGTGGATGAAGGTATCTTTAGGGGATCCTGAAAAGAAAATTTTTGGGTTAATTGTCAAGTTCCAGGAGAGGTTGCTGTATCATTTGTTGTCCAGTCTCTGCATAATGCCAAAGTGCAGGGCTTATCTCAAGTTCTCAATCAAATAGTCTGTGATGCTGGATTGTCTTAGCCAGCCATCTCCAGCAGTTTGTACACCAAAGCTTATCTTTTGGAGATGTTTGTCAGCTTAGTGGTATTATTATTGTCCAAGTGGAATCATTGTTGTTGGGACCCATCATCTTTCTGGAAACTACAAATTCACTGTTAGACCTGGTCATGAATCCCTGCAGAAAACTGATAAAGACTCCAACACAAAAACATGGATAGGCAACTAAATGAAAGCTTTTTTTCCCTAGAATTAGTTAGTACTCTATATGACCATTAATGTCACAACAAAAGTTATTAATCTTATCAATCATGATACAAAATTCATACCTTAAGAAAAGTTTAAAAAATCAAAATAGGAGCAAAGAACTGAGATTAGTGGCAATAGAATAGTCCCTTAATTTTTTCATATTCTTCTGTCCCATATCAGAAGATGGCTCTTTCTTCTGACATGATACAGAGTCTTTGCTTTTTCCTTTTAACAACATGCTTGTAGCCTGTAGCTTTGGAGATAGAATTGGCTCACTCCTTCTGTAAACCCAGCTTGGTATATTTGGGAATTTGGGTGTAGCTTCTCATATTGCTTCCTGCTGGATGAGGGTACTGTATTCTTATGGGAACACAAAGAAAATTTTAGGATTATGGAGTAGTTCATGAGGCTGTATTGTCTAAGCCAGTTGCCTTGAAGCTATTCTGGATGTTGGATCACCTGGGCCATGGTGTCATTGGAAACCTTTCAGAGGGTCTTGGCTGGTCAAACCCGATGTATCTTAATCTGGAACAAATCCGTAGCCTCTTCCTTTCTGTGGAAACAAAAGCAGAGCCTCCTTTCCAAAGCAACATATCCTTAGATCCAAATTTTGAAGTCAAGGTACCTTTAAAATATACATATTGGTTTAACTGAGCAGCCTTCACAATCATATGTCTTTCTGCAGTTAAAAATCCCAAAGACAACACAATCCAGATTCTCTATGTGATATCCACCTTTATGTGGCTTATTTTTATATTACTTTTACTTTCTTTTTAAAGACTTTATTTTTTAAAACTATTTCTTTATATAACTACACATATTACTTTTCTTCTCCCAAGCCTATGTACATTTTTATACACATTGTAAACCATTTAGAGGTTTATCCCATCTGAATCTGTCTTATTGTGAATCTATTGCTTTAAACTGCAGCATTTTCTGCCCACCTCAGCTTCCCAACATGGCAGTGGTATGTTTACCACCAGCTCTGGGTCTGGAAGCCATGTGTACCATCAAATCTCAGAAGCAGTGGGTCTATGCTTCTATTAAAGCAGTGTGTAGCCCAGAAACCTTTTTTTTTTGTATTAGCAAAGGCTAAATCCACCATACAATGCAATGTGCGGTTTGCAGATGCCTCATTCCTGCCATACTGTAGGTCAAGCCTGCACACCACAAACCCGCCATAGAGTAGCTCAAGCCCGCAGGCTGCCGCTAACTTAAGTGAGACAACTAGGAAGCTGCTTGAAGCTCCATTTTAGAATCTTATTTCTCAGGTTTTAGGTAGAAACTCTTGCCCCACATTGAGCGTAATTGTAGCTGGAGTTTTCTCCAGTCGCGCCCAGGCCCGCAGCCGCTCAGACCCAAATAAACACACAGAAGCTTATATTAATTAAAACTGACCGGGCGTTGGTGGTGCACACCTTTAATCCCAGCACTCGGGAGGCAGAGCCAGGCGGATCTCTGTGAGTTCGATGCCAGCCTGGGCTACAGAGCGAGATCCAGGAAAGGCGCAAAGCTATACAGAGAAACCCTGCCTAGAAAAACCAAAAAAAAAAAAAAAAAAAAAACCTGTATGGCCTAATGGCTCAGGCTTCTTGCTAGCTAGATCTTTTATCTTAAATTAACCAATAATTCTTATTTATGTTTAGTCACATGGCTTGGTACCTTTTCCCAGTTCTGCCTTCACATCTTGCAAAAAAGCAAAATTTTCTTTATTTCTTCAAACATTCTTTCTAAATTATTTGCATTTGAATCAGCTAGTAAAATACCATCCATGTAATGATAAATTATAGATTTAGGGAATTTTTTACATATCACTTCCAATGGCTGTTGTACAAAATATTGACACAGGGTTTGGGCTATTCAACATTCTCTGTGGGCAAACCTTCCATTGATGTCTCTTAACAGGTTAAAAATTATTGTAAGTAGGCACTGTGAAAGCAAATCTTTCTCTGTCTTTTTCTTGTAAGGGTATTGAAAAGAAGCAGACTTTTACATCAATAACTATAAGAGGCCATCCTTTAGATAACAGAGTAGGCAAAGGAATTCCAGACTGTAGAGAGCCCATTGGCTGAATTACTTTGTTAATTGCTCTAAGGTCTGTTACCATTCTCCATTTACCAGATTTCTTTTTAATAACAAATACAGGAGAATTCCAAGGGCTGGTTGATTCTTCAATATGCTGAGCATTTAACTGCTCTTGTACCAATTCTTTTAAAGCCTGGAGTTTCTCTGTTGTTAAAGGCCATTGCTGAACCCATGCAGCCTTGTCTGTTAACCATTTTAAAGGTAGAGCTGTTGTTGTCTTTGGAAGATCATTGGTTGTGCCCTGTTTTTGTACAATCTGGATGTCTGGTGACCACTCATTAGAATAATATCTTCTAATATTTCTCTCAGAAACATGTACTAGTTTATGATTTGTTTCTGAGATTGGAGGGATGTTAATCTGAGTATTCCATTGTTGTAACAGGTCTCGTCCCCATAGGTTCATAGCTATGTTAGTCACATGTGGTTTTAATTTTCCTCTCTGTCCTTCTGGACCTATACATTCGAGCCATCTCACACTCTGTTTCACTTGAGATAATGTTCCAATTCCTAAAAGCTGAACATTTACTTCCTGAAGAGGCCAGTTTGGATGCCAAAATTCTGGTGCAATTATTGTAACACCTGCACCTGTATCTACTAAACTTTCCAAGAGAATGTCATTTATTCGTACTTTTAATTTTGGTCTTTGTTCATTTATAGAAGTTTGCCAAAAAATTGCTTTGTGGTTTCTCCTGAATTTCCTGTTCTCTCTGCTACAGCTGTTCTGTCACCCCGAGCAACCTGGTTTGTTCCAATAGGCATTTGGTTATTTAATTGCTCTGAGTAGGGGTTTATTCTATGATGACAGGAAAGGTCTGAACTGAATTTTCTGTGAGGGCCTGCCTGAGGCCCCTCTGAGAGTTTCCTGAGGGCAGAGGCAAAGGATTACCTTGTCTGTCCCTTGTTGATAAATTTGTTGGTCCAATATTTACCCTTACCACACCTTCTGCATACTCCAGAAGGGAGGGGCATTCTGTTGTCATTGTTCTTGGAATAAACATTCTTTCTAGGAATGCCCTGTTTGCCTTCCCTTTTCAAATGACCTTGTTTACCACAACCAAAACATTTGATATTATTTTTCCTCAAAGCCTTTCATATAACCTCTCCTATCCACATCTCATGGTCATGAGACTCAACAATAATTGTGTCCCTGATCCAATCCTGCAAGTGTGCTAATCTTGTCTTTAATGGCCTGATTATTCTTTTCCATGCTGCTTTTGCATTCTCAAAAGCCAAAGATTCAATTATTATCTGTCTAGCTTCTGAATTTGGTATCAGTCTATTTACTGCTAAAGACAACCTTTGTAAGAAATCCATGAAGGATTCTCTGGGGTCTTGTATAACTTTTGTGAATGATTCAATTTTTTCCTGCTTCCTCAATTCTGTCCCATGCATTCATGGCTGCCATGCAGCATAGAATTTAGGTTTGGTTATCATATAAACATTGTCTTTGTGTATCAGTGTATTTGCCTTCTCCAAGAAGCTGATCCTGGGAAATTTCCACACCTCTAGTTCTACATTGAGGTTCTATTGTTTTAGCCTCCTCCTTAAACCATGTTCACCACTGTAACTATGCCCTAGCCCCCAGCACAGCTGTTACCAATTCTTTCCAGTCCTGGGGAATAATTCTATTACAAGTTGACCATGAGTTTAACATTTGCTTTATAAATGGAGAATGCATGCCATATGATACCATAGCTTCCTTAAATCTCCTTAAATCTGACATTTCCCCAGGAGTCCAATTAGCTTGTACACATCCTTGAGCAGGCAGTTCCTGTAAGGTTACTGGATAGATTAAGTTTGGTTGTTTTAAAACAGGCTGTCTCTCTATAACCATATAATTCAATCCTGAAATAAATTCACCTTTAAATTCTTCTGACTGGGTCTGAATTTCTCTATAAGTTATTTTAGCAGGTTTTTCTAAAGTTAATCCTGAATTAGTTTCACCTGTGAATTTTTCTGTCTGGGTGTGAATTTCTCTATGATTCATTTTAACCGGTTTTTCTACAGCTTTTATCTTGGCACTTTAATTGATCAACCTTTTTAATAATAAATAAAGTTGATTAAACAAATAATATTCATAATTGATGTTTTGTACATCCTATCAACATTAATTATCCTCTCATTTAATTGTTCCATTTTCAGACAGCCTAATGTGTTATCAAACAAAGACCAATTTCCTTCCATTGTAAAAATGTTTCCCATTTTTTAATGTGGGAAAAATTCTCTTTTAACTAGTTTCTCCCTTTAAGATCTCTTAATTGACTCACCAAGTCTGCATAGAATAGTAGAAGTCCAAGGGAATTTCAAAGCAGCTATCTAGTGTGGTGGCAGTCCAAAATGGGAATCCAGAGAGAGAGAGAGAGAGAGAGAGAGAGAGAGAGAGAGAGAGAGAGAGAGAGAAGAGAGAGAAGGAGAGCCTACTACCTAACCATTATATCAGTCCTATAGTTAGAAGTTTCAATGGTTTTCTTTCCCCTGTATCTGAGTTCAGCACTGGTTTGAACTGGAAGTTATTTATTCCTTCTTGAGATTTGCTCACGGTTTTTCATTTGTCCCACAGAGCCCAGCTAGCTCAGTCAGTAGAGCATGAGACTCAATCTCAGGATTGTGGGTTCAAGCCCACGTTGGGCACCAAATATAGATGAATTTCTAAGCAGTCGTATTAAATAAAAACACACAGAGCTAGAAATAGGGGTGAAAATCTGACAGAGATCAGAGGAATTGGAACAGCCACCAGCTAACATTACCTCACCATGCTGCAGCTTCCAAAATGCTACTTCCTGTCTACCCACACCTTTATTGCCTTGCTGTTCTTCCCTCTCATTGGCTCTTAGCCCAGCTATCTCACTTCCTTGTCACTGCCTGTCTGTACAGACCTACAGGTCTCTATGGTTGGTACTGGAATTAAAGGCATATGTCACCATGCTTGGCTCTGTTACCTAGTATGGCCTTGAACACACAGAGATCCTGACTGCCAATTGATTGGATTAAAGGCATGTGCTACCACTGCCTGACTTTTGTGTTCACTTTAAATTGTTTGCTATTTCCTCTGATCTCCAGACAAACTTTATTTATTAACATGCAAATAAACTATCACCACATTTCAGCAAAATAAAATATCACCACAAATTTCAGTAATTTTTACCCCCATTACCTTTCCTAACCCCTCTTCTCCCACTGAAAGTCTTCTTAAAAATGTATGGGAAGTTATTAACTGCAGCCTGGGTAAATTTTTAAATATTAACAATTTTCAACTTATCAAATATTTGTTACAGATCCAACTTTGTTAACAATATTAATCACACATGTGTGGATTTAATTATGGACCCTCTGTTCTGTTCCAGTTGTCTATTTTTATGCCAGGACCATGCTGTCTTTATTATTGTGGCTCTAGAATACGTCTTAAAATCAGCAAAGTATATCCTCCAAGTGTGTTGTTTTCCAAACTTCTTTTGGCTATTCTGGATCATTGCATTTCTGTGGGAATCTTTTTGGTTATTTGAGACAGGCTATCACTCAGTAGCCCATTTAACCTCAAACATGTGTCAGTCATCCTGTTTCAGATTTTCAAGTGCTAGAATGACAGATAAGCTTTAATTTTTATATTATATTTTTCACAAAAATTCTACCTAGAATTCTAACTAGAACTTCATTCAACCTATAGATAAATCTATCATGAACTGACATCATTCTGGTTTGGATATCCAATGTCCTCCAATAAAGGCTCACAAGTTGTAGTTGGGCCCTGATCTGGTGGCACTACTGAGATGGGATTGGACCATGAAAGTGCTACTGTTATCAATGGATTAGACTACTGATGAAGTCATAGGTGAATGGGATACTAGGGTATGAGGCCTGCTTTGAGGAAACATTGGAGGTATATCTTTGGAGAGCGTCATCTTTTCTCTAGATCCTTCTGCTAGCTTCCTCCTCTCTGCTTCCATGCTGCCATAAAGTAAGCCATTCTGATGAATCTCACACTCAAGCACTTTGTCACAACAAAAAGTGATCAACACAGACATAGTAATAAGATTGACTTTCTCTACTTCTGAACATGACATATAATTTCAGTTATTTGTCTTTAGTTTGTCTCAGTAATATTATTAGTTTTAATTACATAGATTATCAATAGCCTTTGTTAAACTTATCTGTAAGTATTTTATATAGCTAAATTTTTATTTCTAATTGCTCTTTTCAGGTATATAGAGAAGTTAAGTTAAGTAGAGTCTATATATTAATCTTATATCATAGTTTTGATAATTCACTTATTAGTGCCACCAATTTATACTCTAGTACTTTCTATAAAGATTAAAATTTTATCTTCAAAAATAACAATTTTGACTCTTTCTACTATGTATGCTTTTAATTTCTTGCTGTTTTATAATTGATTGCACTAACGTGAATTTGCAGTGTAACACAATAGAAATGGTGATGGTTGAGGTCCTGGTTTGTTTTTGATCTTAGCCTTTTTCCTTTAAGTAAGATATTGGCTGGGAACCTGTCATCGATTCCCTGTATTAAGTTGAAGCCAACTCTTCTTCATTTTTTAAAGTAATTTTTACAGTGGAAAACTCCTGGCTGCCACGGACTGGGTCTCAGTCGGGTCACCAGACCGAGGGAGAACGGGGTGAAGGTACTCAGGATAAGTGGGATTCGGCGATGACAGACAGACACAGACACCAGAGTATGCTGTGAAACTGCTGCAATTTTACTCAGACCAAGCAGTGAATTTTATCCAGTCATTTGAGGAAGCATGGCAATCGGCCAGTAGGGTGTTAGACATAGAATCAACAATGTAGTGACACAATTCTCTCAGAATGATTAACAGATCTCATGAGTACATACTCTATTTCCTCTTTTGTGGTTCCTCATCCAAACAGAGAACATTACGGCCCTAGCTGAAGTTTTCCTTCTACATAATTATTACACCTTTGTTCTGTATCAAAATTAAACCCTTTCCACCATCGTTCTAACCATGGTTTCATTTGTGTGAAAATATTTAACCTTTGCCTGTGGGTGAGAAGGCACCAGGGGGGTTGGGACCTAGCCAATCTTTCTATGAACTGTAACTTATGCCATTGTGTTTTCATACTATTATGATTCACCCATCGGTTCCCATGTTTATCATAAGCTCCCGTAAAGGGTAATGGCTCCAAATAATTATTATATCTAGGATTAAAGTTAGGGTGTTGCCTTATATACCTTTCTACTTTCTGCCCTCACTTCCTGGGATTAAAGGCTCACTTTCTGGGATTAAAGGTGTGTGGCATCATGCCTGGCTGTTTCCAATGTGGCCTTGAACTCACAGAGATCCAGACAGATTTCTGCCTCTGGAATGCTAGGATTAAAGGCGTGAGTGCCACCATTTTCTAGTCTCTGTATCTAGTGGCTATTCTGTTCTTTGACGCCAGATAAGTTTATTAGGGTGCACAATACTTTGTGGAACACAATGTCACCACAGGAATGAAAGTCCATACCTTCCATGCTTCTTTCCTGAACTCCTATCTCAACTATACTATCTGGACTTTGATGTACTGGAGCTCTTTCAAAGTGAGGGCAGAAAGCAGAAAGGTATATAAGGCAAGAAAACCAGGAACTAGGTTGGTTAAGCTTTCAGGCTTTCGAGAAGCAGTTCAGCTGAGATTCATTTGAATGAGGACTCAGAGGCTTCCAGTCTGAGGAAATAGGATCAGCTGAGGAATTGGCGAGGTGAGGTTAGCTGTGGCTTGTTCTGCTTCTCTGATTCTTTTCCAAACTTTATTTCAATTCCTGCAGGCAGAAGTTACTGTTCCACCAACAACTCCCAAATACCCAGCAGCCATTTCCCAAATCACAGAAGCTTATATTAATTATAACTGCTCAGCCATTAGCTCAGGCTTATTACTGACTAGCTCTTACACTTAAATTAACCCATAATTTTTATCTATGTTTAGCTGCGTGGCTTGGTACCTTTTCTCAGTTCAACATTCTCATCTTGCTTCCTCTGTATCTGGCTGGTGACTCCTGACTCCACCCTTGCTCTTCCCAGAATTCTTAGTTTATTCACCCTGCCTATACTTCCTGCCTGGCTACTGGCCAATTAGCATCTTATTAAACCAATTCGAGTGACAAATCTCTACAGCGTACAAGAGCATTATCCCACAGCATTTCCCCTTTTTTGTTTAATTAAAAAGGAAGGTTCTAACCTTAATATGGTAAAACAAAAGCAGTTATCAAGTAGTAATTATAGTAACACCATCCAATCCATTTGCATTTGACAAAATTAGAGAAAACACTTATCTATCTTACCTTGGTGAGTTTAAAGTTTTGTATCTAATTTATCTTTTATTATAACTAAGGAAAACTATAACTATCTAGTCTTCAACTCCATCAAAGACTCCAGAAGGATGTAATGTTACCTAATGACAGGGACATCAGGCCTCTTGGACAGTCACCCAAAGTTTTCACAGGAAAACTTTCATCTATATTTGGCACTCACCAGTGGGCATTGATCTACATAGACCTAAGAAAGCTTAAAGATTCTGAATGCACAGAAATGGAACCACACTGGGCTTCCTAGTCTCACATTCTCATGCCAGCAGCAGTGCAGAGATTCATCTCCCAACAGCTGCCTGTGAGATGGAGCTGGCCACCAGCCACCATGAGCTAAGCAACATGGCATATTCCCAGTGCAGCACATATTGGCATCTCCAAACCATGCAGCATGCTGCATGGTGGATTTATCTTTTGCTAGTACAGACAAAAAAAATAGTTTCTAGGCTACATGCTGCTTGATGGAGGCATAGACCCACTGCTTTCCAGAGTTGGCAGTAATGTACCTCCACCATGTTAGGAAGCTGAGGGGGGTGGAGTCAGCAGTCAGGGCTGCTGCTTTTCATCCTAGCAATGCAGCTTAACAGTTTAAATCTCTCCTGGCCAGAAAATGATTATAGATTCACAATATGACAGATTCAGATGGAAAAAAACTCTAAATGGTTTACAATATTTGTAAAAGATATGTAGGTTTGAGAGAGAGGAGAGAAGGGATATAGATAGTCATAAAAATAAAATAGTATTTTTTATTTTATAATTTAATTTAATTTTACATATTAGCCATGGATTCCCCTGTCCTCCCTCCTCCCCCCCCCCCGCCCTCCCCCCAGCCCACCCCTCATTCCCATCTCCTCCAAGGCAAGGATTTCCCTAGGGATTCAGCTCAGCCTGGTAGATTCAGTCGAGGCAGGTCCAGTCCACTCTTCCCTTCACCCAGGGTGAGCAAAGTGTCCCTGCATAGGCCCCAGGCTCCAAACAGCCAGTTCATACACTAAGGACAGGTCCCGGTTCCACTGCCTGGGGGCCTCCCAAACAGTTCAAGCTATCAACTGTCTCACTTATCCAGAGGGCCTGATCCAGTTGGGGGCTCCTCAGCTATTGATTCATAGTTCATGTGTTTCCACTAGTTTGGCTATTTGTCCCTGTGCTTTTTCCAATCATAGTCTCAACAATTTTCACTCATACAATCCCTCCTCTTTCTCACCAATTGGACTCCCGAAGCTCCATCTGGGGCCTGGCCGTGGATCTCTGCATCTGCTTCCATCAGTCATTGGATGAGAGTTCTACCACAACAGTTAGGGTGTTTGGCCATCCTATCACCAGAGTGGGTCAGTTCGGGCTTTCTCTCAACCATTGCCAGTAGTCTATTGTGGAGGTATCTTTGTGGATTTCTGGGGACCTCTCCAGCACTTTGCTTCTTCAAATTCCCATGGGGTCTTCATTTATCATGGTCTCTCTTTCCTTGTTCTCCCTCTCTGTTCTCCAGAACCTGGAAACAACCTAGATGCCCTTCAACTGAAGAATGGATAAATAAAATGTGGTACATATACACAATGGAGTACTACTCAGCAGAGAAAAACAATGACATCATGAGGTTTGCAGGCAAATGAATGGATCTAGAAAAAAATCATCCTGAGTGAGGTAACCCAGACTCAGAAAGACAAACATGGTATGTACTCACTCATAGGTGGATACTAGATATAAAACAAAGGATGACTAGACTGCTACTCACATCTCCAGGGAGGCTACCTAGTAAAGAGGACCCTAAGAAAGACACAGGGATCACCCAATGACAGAGAAATGGATGAGATCTACATGAGCAAACTGGATGTGAGGGAGGGTAATGAAGGGCAAGGTCAAGGGAAAGAGAGCTTAGGGGAGCAGGAGATCCCAGCTGGATAAAATAAAGTCTTAAAAATATATAAAATATATAATAAACCACATAAAGATGGAAATTACACAGAGAGTCTGGATTGTGTTGTCTTTTGGGATTTTTAACTCAACAGAGATATTTGATTGAAAAAGCTGCTGAGTTAAACATACATACATATATCTTAACTTCAAAATTTGGGTCTAAGAATATGTATGTTGCTTTGGAAAGGAGACCCTGCTTTTGTTTCCACAGGAATCAAGAAGCTGTGGATTTGTTCCAGGTTAAAATGGGTCAGATTTTTCAAGCAAGACCTCCTGAACCTTAACAGATGGTACCTATCAACAAAGGTTATAGCCAGTCTTCTCACAACTTGACCATTATCTTGAATTTTCTCAGGATCCCCATAAGAATATCAGCACCACCTATCAGCAGGAAGTAGCCTAGAGGACTATGCCCACATCCCCCCCCAAACTGGATTATGGATGTTTGTCTTTGTTTAGGAGGTTTGTTATAAATTGTTATTGGTTATAGTCAATCTCTTTCTAAAAGAAAAAAGGAACATAGGATATAGAAATGATGAAAAAAGTTAGATTATTGAATCTACTTTAATCCAAATAACAAATGTATATCTCAAAATACTTTACATTGGTATGGATTTTGGTTTATTAATATAAATTGAAGGTCAATTTCATAATACTGTATGTGTATTTCTACTCTTAAGATATTATGTTTATGCAACTCATTTAAAATTGAAATGTAAAATTAAGAAATACAGGTTAATAATTAGTCATCTATGATAATCAAACTTACAGTCATGTTAGTTAAGTTTTCTAGGTACACATAGATATATTTCAGATAGATAGGTAATCTTCAAACACTTCAAAGACCTACAGAATACGGCATTTAAAATATTTTAAGAACTTAGACTTTTCTGGACATTGAGATGTGTCTGCACCTGGCAGCACCAATCTACTCAGAGAAGAAGATGGGCATCAAAGAAACTTCATATGGAGTTTGCTTTCTTCATGGCAAAAGTTAGACATTTGGGCAAGAAGCTGCTCTTACCTGGACTGCTTGACAGTATGTTATATAAACTGGACATGCAGGACCCATAAGAAGGTGACCACTGAACTTTGCAAGGCACAATGGTCCTTTAGGTTCCTTCATAGAAGAAACTGCCAGACGTTCTATAGGACATGGGGAGAAATGACTGACGAACTTTGCCAGAATGGGTGGAACAGCCCTTAAAATTTTCAGCTTCACTGAAAACTATGCCAGAGACTCTAGGCCTGTAGGCTGAAGGTAGATGCACCAACATTACAGAGGAACTTTGGATGACTGTCCAGGCATTGCTTGCAATGCACTTCCTATTTGCTCAGGTAATATTATATCCTTCTGGGGTCTTTGATGGAGTTGAAGACTAGATAGATAAAATTATAGTTTCCCTTAGTCATGATAAAAGGTAAATTAGATATGAAACTTTAGACTCATAAAATAGGATAGATAGAATATTTTCTTTAATTTTGCCAAATACAAATAGAGTAGATATTAAAACTGTAATTCTTGTTTGATAACTGTTTTGTTATATATAAATCTTACTATGTTAAAGTTAAAATACGATGATATTTTATTTGTGCTGAAATGTGATTTTATTTGTATGTTAATAAATAAAGTTGCCTGAGGGTCAGAGCTAATAGCAATCCATTTAGCAGAAGTCTGGCAGTGGTAACACATGCCCTTAATCTGATCACATGGCAGGCAGAGTCTGTGTGTTCAAGGACATAGCCAGCTTGGAGATACATGCCTTTAATCTCAATAACAACCATAGAGACTTGGAGTTCTGTATAAACAGTCAGGGACTAGGAGGTCAGAACAGAATGCGAATAAAAATACAGACACACAGGATGTAGGTCACTTTCTTGAGGGAAGGACAACAGCGTGAGTGAGGGGCAAGAAAGTGGTCTTAGCTCTTGGCTGCTGCTGTATCTCTGAGCTTTTAACTCTGCATTTGACCCTGTGTTTCTTATTTAATAAGACCGTTCAGAATTACATCTACATTTGGTGCCCACATGGCAAGAATTCATTAAAAACTGCCTGGCAGCAGAAAATTGAAATATGTACACCATACCATTGATACTTATTCAGGATTTCAATGGGCAACTGCTTTGAGTTCTGAAAAAGCTGATTCTGTAATCACTCATTTGCTAGAAGTTATGGCCATCATGGGTATACCTGCACAAATTAAAACTGACAGTGCTCCAGCATGTGTCTCTGGTAAAATGAAACCATTTTTGCTCATTACAATATAAAGCATATTACAAGTATAGCACATAATCCTACAGGTCAAGCAGTTATAGAAAGATCAAACAGAATTCTAAAGGATATGCTAAATAAACAGAAAGGCATAACAAAACCCCCAGAAATAGACTGCATAATGCCCTATTACCTTTGAATTTTCTCAATGCCAATGAGAAAGGAATAGCAGCTGCAGAGAGACATTGGATAATAGAAAAAACTACAGAATTAAATCAGCTTATATACTTTAAGGATGTGCTGACCTCAGAATGGAAACCAGGATATGTGTTACATTGGGGATGAGGTTTTGCTTATGTTTCTATAGGAGAAGAAAAGCTGTGGATACCATCAAAATTGATAAAGGTTCAATTTGAACAAGAGAGCCTCTTAATTAGAAGAGGTGATGGTTCATCAACCAGCATGACCATCCAATTTAAACTAACTTATACCATTAACACATGCCTTTTCATTTAATCAGATATAACTTGCCAAAAGGGAACTTCCACAAAGTTAGTCTTGGGGAAATGTTTTTGTTTTTGTCTTTTAGGAGAATGAAGGCTAAGGTATCTGAAGAACACTGGACAAATGAGAAATCTGAAGAAAAAGGGCAAATCATGTAAAAAAAATGTTCCAAGAAAAAGAGTAAAATGGCATACTGGTATATCACCTATTAAATTTTATAAATCTTCCTAAATGTTTGCTTCTGCTCTTCTCTAAAAACTTTTAACACAAATGGTCTTTTTGTAGTCCCAGTTCAATTAAAAATTAAAGCTGGCTTTGGAGTTGGAGAATGGCTCTCTCCTTCTTTAAACCCAAGCATGTTGTTAAAAGAAAAATGCAAATTCCCTGTATCATGCCAGAAGAAAGAGCCATCTTCTGACATGGGATAGGAGAAAAACCAAATTAATTAAGGGACTATTCTATTACTACTAATCTCAATTCTTTGATTCTATTCTGATTCTTTAAACTTTTCTTAAAGTATGAATTTTATTTCAGAATTTACAAGATTCATATATATATTATATATATATAATTTTGTTAAAATATTAATGGTCATATAGAGTACTAACTAATTCTAGAAAAAAGGCTTCAATTAGCTGCCTATACATGTTTTTGTGTTAGAGTTTCTATCAGTTTTCCACAGGAAGTCATGACCAGGCCTAACATCAAATTTGAAGTCTCCAGGAAGAAGATGGGGCCCCACAACAACAATAATTCCATATGGACAATAACAATACCACTAAGCTGACAAACCTCATCTATAGATCAGCTTTGGACTACAAACTTCTCAGAGCAATTTTGAGATGGCTAGCTGAGATGATCTAGTTTCACAGACTACTTGAATAAGGACTTGAGATAAGCCCTGAACTTTGGAATTATGCACAGACTGGACACCAAAGCTACCTTTCCTAGAATTTGTCAATTAACCCAATTTTTTTTTCAGAGTAAAGACGCCTTTACCCATAACCAGCAGGAAGTCATTTTAAGAACACGATGCCCACATTCCCAAAGAGGTAGTGTGGGTCGGGTGTATTTTTTGTCTTTCAATGGGTTTTGGGTATGGGATAATTTGCATTGTTTAGGAGGGTCAGTTACAGTTGTTGTTAAGGGTTAGGAAAAGGGCTAAGCAAAGGAGATCAGATTAAAGGTTCTTGTTTAATATATATATATATATATATATATACATATATATATAATAGAGGGCAGATTATTGAATCTACTCTGAAAAGTAAAGAGAAGATATAGATACAATATAGATATAAAGATAGATTATTGAATCTACTTTTAAAAGACAATTACTGGTTTTAAATACTTTACATTGGATTGGATTTTTGTATATTGTATACAAATTATATGTATTGAGATTGTTAGAAAATGCTATATGTATTTTTTCTAATCTTGTTCAGAATATTGTACTTATACAGTTCATTTAACAATGTAATGCAATTTTCTAATCCTTGAATGATATTATTACCAACTATTAGGATATAAAGAAGTGAAAGTTAGTAGACATTAGTTAGACATTACAATCCAACTGGGAGTCATATTAGGTATGTTTTCAAGGTAGAGCAGATATATTTTAGATAGACAGGTCATCTTCAAACCCTTCAGAGATCTGCAGAATGTGGCATTTAAAATGTTGTAATAACTTAGAAATTTTTTCTTTTTTTATGACTATGAGACATATAGGCTCTTGGTAGTACCAGTCTACTTCAGAGAAAATATGGGCATTGAAGAAACTGCATATGGAGTTAACTTTCATTGTGGCAAAAGTTGGCCACTGGACAACAAAGTATCCTCGAATCAACTGCTGACAACAGGACAAAATGGACAGACAGGACACAAAACAAAGGACTACCGATTCTTGCCAAGACAAGTGTAGTTATGGCTTTATCAAAAGGCATCTTCTGAGATCAGGACAATATGGCACCATCCCTGAAGTGGCCTTCGCAATCTGGAAAAGGTACAGTGCCCCTTTCTTCAAAGGCAGCTGAACAGGCAGTGGACCGATGGTTTCTGATGTGCAGTGGAACAGCAGCTGAAACAGTTATTCTTGAAATAATAACCAAGCTGACAGAGTCTAACCTCTCAATGGTAGAGTGGCATTTAATAAAAGAGATGAAGCCACCCACAAGCTGAGAAGAATGGGATGTGGAGAAAAACAGGATGCCGAGATGAAGCCACCCACAAGCCAAGAAAAATGGACAAGCTAAATTCCAAAAACATCAACAATTTCCAGAATTTAAAATTCTGAATCATGACAGGACACTGGTGGAATACAGGTTTATCTGGTGCATGGACTGCTCTCACTGAATGTGAGATTGAACTGTAGGCCTTGTGTACATCCTATTTCACAAATGAGTCTGTCAGATATGCTAAGCCTATAGGTTGAAGATGATGCCCCAATGCTGCGGAGAAACCTCAGGTAACTGTCCAGGCAGCTGGCTGTTTCTGTCGACTCACATTTTTTGGAGGTTGCTTGTTTGCACTTCCTGTTTGACTAGGTAATATTATTTCCTTCTTGGGTCTCTGAGGGAGTTGAAGATTAGATAATTACAGTTATACTTAGTTGAAGATTAGATAATTATAGTTAAAGTTAAAGATTTGATAGTTATAGTTTTCCTTGTTAAAAATTTTAGGAAAGAAACTCACTAAAGAGGTGTAAGTGTATAAATTGAAAGACTTTATAAGATAGCTCTCTGTTAGTAATATAAGTTAGGATAGAAAGTGAATCAAGTACATTTTGGACTTACCAAAATAGGATAGATAATGGAATATTTTCTCTGAGTCTGTCAAATGCAAATGCACTAGACATTGTTTAGGTATTTATTGCTTGTATATATTGTATATAGTTATTGTACTTATTGTATACAGTTTTTCTTATATTAGTTATAACTTTTTTCCTTTTTTCTTTTTATTAGACTAGAAGGGGGTAATATGGTGATATTTTATTTGAGCTGAAATGTGATTTTATTTGTATGTCAATAAATAAAGTTTGCCTGGAGACCAGAGGTCATAGACATTAAGCAGAAGTCTGGCAGTGGTAGCACACACCCTTAATCTGATCACATGGCAGGCAGAGTCTCCGTGTGTTCAAGGACACAGCCAAGCATGGTGACATATGCCTTTAATCTCAGTACCAACCATAGAGACCTGGAGGTCTGTATAGGCAGACAGGGACGAGGAAGTCATGTGGTTGGGTTTAGAGCCAATGAGAAGGCAGAACAGAAAGGCAATAAAAAGACAGGAACAGGAAAAAGGTCTCTCTCTCTCTCAGGGGAAGCAATGGCAGTGAGTGGTCAGCTAAAGGAAATCATGGCTCTTGCTCTGATCTCTTAGGCGTTAACTATATATTTGGCTCTGTGTTTCTTATTTACTAAGACCATTTATTTTTTATCTACATACATTTTCCCTTTGCTTATACCCATTCTTCTTATTTCATTCTACATTATTGGCACCACCATTTGAAATTATGAATCTTTTCCTCTCTTATCCATCCATAGCTGTGATTCTTCTTAGTTCATCCTCATAAGTATCATTTGAGCCCATTTCTTTATTCCCATATTTACTGCATCTACCCTCATTCAAGCACCATTTTTCACCTAAACTACTGTAATAGCCTTCTACATATGTCTCATGGTCCATCCAACATAACATTAACAGTGTCATAAATCAAAAGCAGATCTCTTCAGGCTCTCACATAATTCACTACTCAGTCCTCATGTCTCTTCTCTAAGTCTTACTCTGCAGTTATCTTGAATGACATGCAATGTCTGGAACCCTTTAAGCCAGTGGTTCAGTGGTTTAAGCTTTTAAACCCATGGGTTGCAATTCTGAATGGCCCTTTCACGGGGGTTACTTGATATCATTAGAAAACACAGATATTTATATTATGATCCATAACAGTGGCAAAATTACAGTTATGAAGTGGCAATGAAAATAATTTTATGATTGGGGGTCACCACAACCTGAGGAACTGTATTAAAGGGTCACAGATTAGGAAAGTTGAAAACTACTGCTTTAAGCTGTGCCTGATTTTGTGGATTTACACTTGCTGCTACCTCTGCTGACCCCACTTCCTCTTATTTGACCTGGCTAACCAAATTCTCCACATTCTTCTACACTGGTATCAAGCATTACTTTTAAGAACTATTTACTGTAGCTCAGGCTGACCCTGAACTCGTGATCCTCCTGCCTATGCCTCCTTCAGCAAATCCTACTGGCATGTGCCACCACAACCATATCTCTGGATATGGAAGACAGTTGTTTGGCTTGAACTGTTTTGGGGGGCACCCAGGCAGCAGGATCAGGATCTGTCCCTGGTGCATGGACAGGCTTTTGGGAGCCCGGTGCCTGTGGTGTGATGCCTTGTGCAGCCTTGCTGCAGTGGGAAGGGGCTTGGACCTGCCTAGGCTCAGTGTGCCGGACTCTGCTGACTCCTCATAGGAGACCTTGATTTGGGGGATGTAGGGATGTGGGGTGGCTTGGAAGAGAGGGCTGGAGAGTGGGAAGAGGGAGAAGGGGGGATCTGTGGGTAGTATGTAGAGTGAGTAGAAAATTTCTTAATAAAGAAAAATGAAGAGAAAAAAATTAAAAATTAAGAACTATTTACTGATGCTATTTGCTTAGCTAGCTTCTGTGAGTATTCCTAGCAGTGATCTCACTGTTATAGCTTGCATGCTTGACTTTCATTCTTTTCTATGTACTTGATAAGACTAGAGTCTCCAGCTCAGTAGGAACTTAAACATAAACAATTTACTTAGCTTATTTGTCAGTTGATAGAAGTTGACCAGCTCATAGATTCAAACACAGAAATCTAGTAACAGGGCCTTAGCATTTGTTCAAAAATGTTTTGTTGATTCCTTGATCCTATCTTAGAGCCTGTCAAATAGTGAAGAACATCATTCTGTGACCCAAGTGCTTCTCTGGCCACAGGAGATTTGATAGGGGTCTTCATCTCTCTATCCGACATATTCCCAAAATAGAGTATTCTTCCCAAGGATTTGGCAAAGAAAGAGAAGGAAAGGAGTTGAGAGGTAGTGTAGTCTCCTTCTGTTGCCAAGTCTAGCCTGGAACTCATAGTAATTCTTCTGTATCTACATACAAAGATAATGTCTTAAAAGAAAAGAATGATGATTTTTGACCAGCACAGGATTCCTTTAATGGGAAACCCTTGCTTCAGGGCTCAATTTTGGAATGCCTAAGAGTTTATCAGATACACATTGAGAAGAAGATGCTCCTTAATAAGTCCTGTCCCTTTTCTTCACAGATGCTCCCCATAAAATTTCTTGTACTCCTACATCTCTATAGCCTAGTGCCTGGTCCTTCGAGTCCTCATATGATTCAATCATGTATTTTCAATGTAACCAAATTCACAAGAAACTGATGTCTTCATTGACCTTGCCACTACACCCACCTCCACCTCTAAATGAGCCCATCACCAGCCAAGGTGATTGCACAAGAAAAATAGTAAAAGCTTAAAAAATTATACTTCTGTACTAATTACTATACTCAGCCAATTTGTGTTTTTTAAAGTATTTTTAAAATTCCATTATTTAGGCATTGTTGATAGGACAGATGGTTAACAAAGTGAAACCTCCAAGGATCTTAAAATTGAGGCTGGCTACAAAAAAAGCAATAAGTAGAATGCAACACTAAGAAATGGATCCTTCATACAAAGCTGTGCTTTTTATCTTGTATAATATCAGCAATTCCAATGGATTTTCAGGATCCAGCTCAGCATTGTGTCCTAGAAGAGTATCTTAGTCTAGGAGGCTGTTATCAGTAGCTGCACTCTCTACTACAGTGTCTATAGAATGACCAATTCTATATAAAAACAAAACAATGAAATGAACACATAAAATGTGCAATTAATCTAAAAAAATGTGATATCTCTAGATTTCATCATGTCTGCTGGATCCAAAGGCCTTCCAAAATATCTTCAGTAATAAATGGAGCCCTCCAGACCACAGGAAGTCAAAATTTTTCTAGCCTCCTTGTTTGTTTATTTGGTTTGTTTTTTACTTACAGTCTTACTCTAAAAGAAACTTTCAGTTCAGCAATGTGTGAGCAATCTGGCTGTCATACCTGTTAAATTATTGATCATCAGGATTGATGGTTGATCTAGGTTGATCTAGCTCCCTCAACACTCCAGAAGCTGTACACTTGGTGGAAAAAGACAACCTAGGAGAAGGAGGGGGAGCATTAATACTGTTATTATCATTAATTTGTTAATCAGGTACACTCCCCAGCTAGAAAAGCCAAACAAGGTCTAAAGAAGCTCACGGTTATGTTAAAAGAGGGAGAGCTTCTAGGGTTAGATGAACCTAATTGTTCAAGTCATCTATTGTGGGGCATACATGGACTGCAAAGAGGGTGCCGAGAGAAAGTTAGACAAATAGAGCTTAAGCTTTAGGCTGTTTTTTCTAAGAGTAGATACAAATGGTGCTAGAGGAAGTTAGTTTAAGCTGTTTATAAAGGAAGTAGATACAAATGATGGTATAGAGAGGAAGTTAGCTTAAGCTGTTTATGCAGAGAATAGATACAAAGGAAGGCTAAGAGGAAGTTAGCTTGGGTTGTTTGTATGGAGATTAGAGACAAATGGTGAGGAAGGAAGTTAGCTCAAGTTATTTATGCTAAGATAAGATACTAAAAACAGGAGATGATGTCAGTGCATAAACAATTTGTAAATAGGATGACCTTTAAAGTGATTGGTCAGTTCCTTCACCTCCTCCTGGGGTTCTGAGGTTTTTGCTATAAAAGAGGCTTACTGCCTATCAATAAATGAGTTCTTGCTTGACTTGACTCCCCACTGCATCTGATTGTCTCTGGGTAAGAGGGAGGCTGGGGAACTGGTGAGCAGCTTTGGTTCCAGGCCACCTCTTTACAGGTGACCTAAGTTCCCGGTGGGGCAGGTCCCCACAATCTATAGCCAACATATTACAGCAATGACAAGATAAGGTATTTGGTGACATTAACCTGCACATCCTGTGTTTCATTGGATTTTACTTAAGACCCTCTTCTACCTCCCATCAAAGATGCTAGACATGAGTCACCCATAGCTTTAGGAGAAGTTGTCAAAAGATAACTGGAGAATAAAGGTGTCAAAATCTTGACAACTGGGTGTTTCATAAACCAAAGGTTCAGGTGTAAGACAGAGAAGATTTGGGAGCATTTATAACCTAGTTTTCTCTTTCTGTCCCAGATTCCACAAAGTGAGGAGAAAAATGGCGAAAGACTGTGGAGAAAATAGCGAAGTCAGAGGGAGTAAGAAACAGGCTTCACTAAAAAGAACTCCATCAGAGCCTGTGAGATGGCTAGGTGGGTAAGTTTATCACCAAGCCTGATGACCAAAGTTGTATCCTTGGAGCCCACATGGTAGAGAACTAACTCCCCCAAGTTGTCATCTGACTTCTACATACACATGGTAGAAAGCACTCATGCACAACATGCCCACACACATATATATACACACAAAAAAAAACTTTTTAAATACCTATAGTATCCAGCAACAGACAGCTATATGCCATGAAGCCAATTGATCAAGTATGCAAAAGGAACAATGCCTGACCTTAACAGCTCAGTACTCTACATTCCTCTTAACTCTTCAATGCCTGGACATAGTGAAATAGGAAACAATTGCCTTAATAACTACATAAATCAAGAATGATGAAATATACATTGCTACAAATTCACTTTAAATCTCAGTTGGCCATTGTTGTGGAAGTAACTACCCCAATCTCAATCTATTGGAATTGTTATGTCATGTTTCTTCCATTCCCTGAAGTTACTCTGGTTGGACAACATGAAGTCATCTGTTACAGACTTTGTCCATTAAAACTTGGTTTTGAAAATGACTACGTCTATTCACATACTTGATAACTGAAATTTTTCAGGTCCACTTTTAAATTTGTTATGGTCTCACATATTAGTCAGTGTCTCAACAGAAAACATGTAACTTCCTCAGATTGGACAATTTAAGAAGTATTTAGTTGGAAAAGAATTTACTGAGATGGGGTCAGGATTTAAGAAAATCAATAAGGTTCCCTGGAGATGGTAACTATTATCCTTATGTCTGAAGGGGCAAGAGAAAGCAGCAGTCACCAGAACGCAGAAGATGATATAGAGAGGGGCAATCAAATAGGATCTGTGCTGTGGAGCACAACAGATCCATGGTGAGCTAGCACAGGTCAAGCCAGAGAAATCCTAGTTTTTGACTTCACTCTCCTACAAACTCTACCCCCGTTGGTCTCCTATTCAGAACGGTCTTTTGGTTGAATCCAACTGCAAGAAAGAGACTAAGTGGACCAAGTGAAGCAATCTCTGCATATTAGAGAAAGTGGAAGACCTGCAGAACCAGTGGAAAGCAGTCAGGGCAAAAAACTTGATATGAGTTGTAAATACTTCCTGGAACTTCCTAGAGAGTCTTGCACCCTGAAGAGTCTACCAGTTGATTATCCAATACTAGATGGCCAGTCCTGAAACCATATACATACAAGTAATATTATATGGGCTAAACAGATTGTATTTATATATTTAGGAGTGTGTGTTGTGTGTGTGTGTGTATGTAACAACAATTAAAGAAAAAAAGAAAATGAAATTGAGAGGGAGATGGGGCTCCATGGGAGCGATTGGAGGGAAGAAAGGGAATATGGAAATTATGTAATTATATTTTGCTGTGGGATGGTCTTTCGGTAGGCTGACTATGTGCTGCTACCATTGGTTAATAAAGAAGCTATTCTGGCCTATGGCAAGGCAGAATAGAGCCAGGTGGGAAATCCAAGCAGAGAGACAGGGAGAAGAAAGGCAGTGTCGGGGAGACACCATCCAGTTGCCCAATGAGCAACATGCCAGCAGACCGGTAATGCCATGGCCACATGGCAATACATAGATTAATAGAAATGGGTTAATTTAAGAAGAAAGAGCTAGTTAATAATAAGCCTGAGCCATAGACAAAACAGTTTGTAATTAATACTAAGCCACTGAATGATTATTTTATAAAAATGGCTGCTGCTCAGGTGAACCAGGCAGGACTGGGTGGGATGAAGAAATTTCAATCTACAATATTTTAATTTCAAAAACAAGAAATTTAAAAATAAATAAAAGAATTTTGATTATATACCTATACACTTTCATAACAAAAAGAAGTCACAAGTAAGTATAATTTGATTTTGCCCATTTCAAGGGATTCCACAACTCTGGTGAGTACTTTATAGTGTACTTGGAAGTTACATTGATTCAAACTTAAGCCCTCAATTCTAGTAAGCTGTTTGTAAGAATACACATCTTTTTTTGATTCCTAGTTCCTTAACTGTTTTCCTATTACATTTCCAGTAACTTAGAGATCCCAGAGCAAAGCTGATACCTTTACTTAACTAGAAGTGAGCCAATTATGCTCATTCTTTACTAGGGTCAGCTCAATCTGAGCTACAGTACAGAGTCTGAGTAGCAGAGCTGTGAAGGAGAAGCAAGCATAAAATGTAAGGCTGGCCATGTGATAGTGGGTTGCCTAGCAACACTGACTGGGAGGCTTTCCTTCCAGAGCTTCTTAACAGAGCAGCAGAAAGACATGAAGAGGAGGGGGAACAGGAGAAACAGAAAGGGAGACAGAGTAAAATATGGAGTCAGACAAAGGCAAGCAAAGAGGAAGGTTCATAAGCAAGAAAAGAAGAAAGAATGGGAATAAATGTAAGGAAGGAGATCGGGCAGTGAGATGAGCTCAGTTGAAGGAAAAATGAAGAGAAGCAAAGGCTGAACAGAGAGCCATTCAGAGAAGAGAGAGTGGTTGATGGAGGAAGGGAGTTGATAGCAGGAGTGGCCTCTCCTCCATGACCCCCTCACTGATGGCTGCTACCCAAAAAAAGTAGCCCAATTTCATCTTATAATTGTCATTTTGTCTCATACATCAAATCATCAGTGGTAGCAGCACAATCAGGAATTCTTTATTGAGCAATACTGGGTTCACAGCACTGCCTATCCCAGCAAAGATCCCCTTATATAATAACCACAGTGATGACTCAGCCCTGGAGCACAGCTCTTTACAGCTGATATCTCTTGGGACCCTTACTGCAGCTCTGTGAGAGGTAGGCAATACAGGAATCAGCATGACTTTAATTCTACACATGAAGAAACTGAGGCTTTGAGAACAGGAGTGGTGCACAGGAGACCTCTTGGTGAGGTGAGGTCCAGTGTTTATACCTGGGGCTCTGGGGCATATCACACAGGGCTGTGGCTCGAGTGCCTGGACTTGACGGTGGCACACTAAGTGTGGTGGACCTGCAGACAGGAAAGACAGTCTCAGCCACCTACTGAGGTGGAGGCTGAAGAGCTATTACAAAGTCTCAAGACAGAAGGAGGAATCTTCTCTCATCTTATTCCCCCCATAATGTGCAAATGTGTGCATCTGTGCCTCCCTGAGCAGAGTTTAATTGACCCAGGTGTGCAGTCAGCTTCTAGAAACTTCATGAGATATTGCTGGCACTCATCATAAGGAAAACCTTACCTCTCTAATTTCAGAACAATCATTAGTGCTTGAAAAAGACCTCTTTGACAGGATAAAGGATATTCAAGAGGTGGGAACAATTTGTTTTGAGGACCATAGGGGCTGCATAATCAGGCAAAGAAGAGTTGAAAGCTGAGTACAAGGGAACAGGTGAGTGGTTCCTCTTCCTTCTCATGTGTCTCCAGTGCATGAAGGGTGGGATGAAGTAGAAATGAGCTCAAGTCCTCTGTGTAGCACCAATCTTCTCTCCTGCTAGTATCCCTCCATCCCCCTGTCTGGTCCACCCTGTATTTGCTGACAGAATAAATTCCCCAAAATGCAGTTCACCTGCTCAGCACCCCTAAATGATTTCTCTGTTCATTATAGGATTTGTCTTATCTCCCTGGCATGAAAGAGTCACCCAATGTTGCATAAACTTCCCTTTTCAGCTTAATATCTGCACATATATTAGTTTAAGCCCAAGCAGCCAACAAACTGAGCTGCTTTCTGACTCTCAAACACAATTCATTCCCATTTATGTCTTTTCTCTAGATATATCATCTCTCCCAATTTCTAATCAAAGGATATTCTCCACCCAGTTCTCCACAGAACATTTGGTCAACATGGCTAAACTATTACATTTCCCAAATTTCTCTTTCCCTTATGTCATCTTAAGCCACATGAGCGATTCTTGTGGAAGATTTAGAAGTCAAGAAAAAAGCATTGACCAATGTTACCTATCTGTTAACTCAACATTTGCCATTACCTACCCTACAGACATATACTTCTAACATTATTTCTCTAATTATTTGGTTTCTTTTCAAAGTATATATATCTTTCACCTTATAAAGTATATCACCAGCATAAAGAACATTTTCCAGATACCCAGACCCTAAGATTGTGTCAAGTCCTAACATCCAGCATAGCAAGATGAATGATTTTATGTGGAATTTCCCTAAACTCTGGAAGAGTGAAAGTCTTGGGCTGAAAGGAGGTGATCTGGACTCTAACTGCAACTCTGTGGCTAGGGAGCTGGAGGAATTAGATCAAGAAGCATCCTCTTTCTGAGACCTTGAGAGGGAAAGAAGATGTTTCTAGGGGAATGGGAGGTGAGAATAGAGGGAGTAGTAAAATATATGTGACATGAAAGCAAAATGAGGGAAAGTACCTATGGAGGAGGGGAGTTGGGGAAGAGGGATGAAGAACAACAGTTTCCACTTCTGTTTTTTGTTTGTTTTTAGTTAAGTATACAAATGAATGGGTTTCACTAGGGGCACTTTCACACCTGAATTCATTATATTTTGTGTTTCTTCATCTCTCTTCCCCAACTGCTAGAAAATTTCTATTTTCACACTTAGAAATTATGTTCTCAGTGAGAATTTCAATACTTCCTCATGCATCTTCTAGGGAAAGGTTGATTTCTCTACACAGTCCATTCTAAGATGTTCTCTAGGACCATGACTCAATCTTTTCAAGGGACTTGGTTGAAAAATTACCTTTCATTCCTCAACCCTTAGAGTAGAACTGGGAGAATAAAAGGGAGGTGAGGTAGTGGAATGATCAAAAGCAGCTTTTCATGGGAGTCAAGAATCACATGACAATACTAAAGTTAGACATGAAGAATCACTTTTATCTAAGCTACCTATTTTGAGATGTTTACAACTTCAAAGAATAAAAATAAACACATATTTTAGAAATCTAAGAGGTCGGAATTCTCAGACAATGGAGTCTTGTTAAGCATGCACATACCATTCTTGTACAGAAGATATAGTCCAATGCTATGACTCACATATCTTACAGTGAGATTGATTTTGCAGTGTGAAATTTAACTTTTTAAATCTAAGCAATGGATCATGTTTGTTTATTTATTAGATAATATGGAGACACTGAACTCATTTCCAAACTTTTAAGCTAAAATTCCTGCTGGAGACTCATATATTGGAAGTTTGGTTGGCAGCTGATCTAGCTTTTGGAAAGAAATTGAGTCATGAGTCCTCTAACTTCATCAGTGAATTAACTCACTGATGGATTTATAACTGTTGTTGGTTGGTTTTTTACTCTTTACTTTTTTGGCTCTTTGCTCTTTTGGGTGGCCCACCACCCAGCTCCTAAATAAATCACACATGGGAGGCTTATTCTTAATTATAAATGCCCTGCCTTAGCTTGGCTTGCTTCTTTCCAGCTTTTATCCCATCTACCTTTTGCACCTGAGTTTTTACCTTTCTCATTTCTGTGTATCTTTTCTTTCCTTCTTATTCTGTGTCTGGCTGTGTGGCTGGGTGGTTGGCCCCTGGAGACCTCCTCTCCTCCTTTTTATGTTCCTTGATCTTTTCTTCTCTTTTTCTCCTTCTATTTGTTCTCTCTGCCTGACAGCCCCACCTATCCTTTCTCCTGTCTTGCTATTGGCCATTCATCTCCTTATTAAACCATCAGGTGTTTTAGACAGGCACAGTAACACAGCTTCACAGAGTTAAACAAATGCAACATAAAAGAATGCAACACTTCTTCGCATTATTAAACAAATGTTCCACAGCATAAACAAATATAACACACCTTAAAATAATATTCCACAACACATAATATGATAGTATTATGAGGTGATACAAATATTAGGAAGTAGAGCCTGATTGGTTGAAGTCACTGTTGGTATGCCTTTAAAGGGTTAAACTTGTTCTTGGACGCTTCCTGCCTCATCTCTGCTTCCTATCCATGATGAGGTGAGTAGCTTCTTCATCCACATGCTCCCACTGTATTCTTCATCCTCACTTTTGGCCAAAGCAATGGAGTCAATCAACCATGTACTGAAACTATGAACCAAAGTATCCTCTGTCCCTTAATATGTTTTCTCAGGTATTACACCACAGCAACCAAAACTTAAAAAACACAAGAATCTATGTATAAAATGAGTTTCAAACCATTATCTCATCCACTCAAGAGGCACATACAAATTGGTTCCTCTCTTGTCCTCATCCAACATCCTTAATTTATTGATTTTTTATTTTATAATTTAATTTAATTTTATATATCAACCACGGATTCCCCTGTCCTCCCTCCTCCCTGCCCACTAGTCTCACAATCTAAACTTAAATTTGATCATTGTATTACAAGTTATATAATACAGAGAAAACATATAGAGGATTAGAAACACCAGAACATTACTGAATCTGAATCATGGCTACAGAGAGAGGTAGATGGCACAGAAAGTCACAGATGTATAACAGGTAAAATGCACAATTACTGAAATTTAGATTTCTAAAAGAAATAAAGGAGCCTAACCCTGGGTACTATGCAATACAGTAGGGAAAGGAGGAAATCCCCCTCAGTAGAATTGGCAGTAAAGGTAGAAAGAAAAGCCTCAGTGAACATCAGGGATGTAGATTCTGTCAATCTGTAAAATTACAGTTTAAGGTGAGAGATGTGCTGTCAGCACTCCCAAGTAAACTGTAAAATGAGATACCTAGGAAAGGTGAAGTAGCCCATCCTCCATTGTCTCAGCAAGGACAAAATATTGACTGGTCTTCTTTGCACTCTGTTTGTTTTCTTTTTAGTTCCTATACTATTGTCTTTCATTCCTTCATCCTTTATCTTTTATTTCTCTTATCTTCAAAGACATATCTACCTAACAGATGCACAAACAAGAGTGGAGAAACTAAGAAACATGACAAAATAAGGCAATATGATTCCTTAAAAAGTGTTTAATGCTTCAAAAGCAAAATCAAATCATATGAAAATAGGGGCTGGGGAGATGGCACTGTGGGTAAAGTGTTTGCTTCACACGTCTGAGGACCTGAGTTTGGATATCCAGAATACAAATAAAAACTGGGCATGGAAGTAGGTACCTGTAACTCCAGCACTGGGAAGCAGAGACAAGAGGAACCTGGAGACTTGAAATGCCAGACAAAAATTTCAAAAGCCAAATTTTAAAAAATTATATTAAAGTGGATAAACAAATGAATAAAGTAAAGCAAAAACAAGACTTCAATAAGAAATTCATCAAAGAGCTAGAGACTGAAAATTTGAAATCTTGGAAATTAAAAACTCAGTAAATCAAATTTAAAGTTTAAGTGATAATCACCAGTAAAATAGATGAGTCAGAAGAAATAATATCATAGATTTAAGACAAAATTGAGGTACTGCCACAAACAAAACATAGGCAATTATATCTAACAGACATTATAAACCAAGTGGACCTAACAGATATTTACAGAACATTTCACCCAAACACAAAAGAATATATCTTCTTCTCTGTACCTCATGGAACCTTCTCCAAAATTGACCACATACTGGGACACAAAGCAAGTCTCAACAGATACAAGAAAATTGGAATAACCCCCTGCATCATATCAGACCACCACAGGTTAAAGCTGGATTTAAAAACAACAGAAACAACAGAAAGCTTGCAAACTTATGGAAACTGAACAACTCTCTACTGAATGAAAACTGTGTCAAGACAGAAATAAAGAAATTAAAAACGTTCTAGAATTTGGCCAGGCAGTAGTGGTACACACCTTTAATCTCAGCACTCAGGAGGCAGAGCTGGGCAAATCTCTGTGAGTTCAAGGCCAGTTTGGTCTATAGAGCAAGTTCCAGGACAGGCACCAAAACTACATGGAGAAACCCTGTCTCAAAAACACCAAAAAAAATCTTTCTAGAATTTAATGAAAATAAATGCACAACATACTCAAATTTATGGAACACAATTGCTGGGGATATCTTTTTGTATGCTGTGAATGTGTTGCTCTGATTGACTGATAAATAGAACACTGATTGGCCAGTAGCCAGGCCAGAAGTATAGTATAGGCAGCACAGGAAGAGAGGAGAATTCTAGGAAGTGGAAGGCTGAGTCAGGAGACACTGCCAGTCACCACCATGAGAAGCAAAAGTAAAGTACCATTAAGCCACAAGCCACCTGGCAAAGTATAGATTTATAAAAATGGGTAGATCTAAGATATAGAACAGATAGCAAGAAGCCTGCCACAGCCATACAGTTTATAAGTAATGTAAGTTTTTGTGTGTTTACTTGGGTCTGAGTGGCTGCAGGAGCTGGGTAGACACAGAAAAACTCCAGCTACACACAATGAAAGCAGTACTAAGAGGAAAGTTCAAAGCACTAAGTGCCTTCATTTAAAAAAAAAACTGGAGATATCTTGTACTAGCAGTATAATGGCATTCCTGAAACTTCTAAAACAACAAAAAAAAAGAAATGACACACAAAAGAAGCAGATGGCAAGAAATATACTCAGGGCTGAAATTAATAAAATAGAAACAAACAAACAAAAAATAATACAAAGAATCAATGAAACAAAGAGTTGGTTCTTTCAGAAAATCAGTAAGATTAGCAAACCCTTAGCCAAACTAACTAAAAGGTGGAGATAAAATACCCAAATTAACAAAATTAGAAAAAAGGGGAACATAAAAACAGACACTAAAGAAATCCAAAATCATAAGGACATACTTTAAACCTGTATTCCACTTATATGTTTGTCTTTCTGGGTCTTGGTTACCTCACTCAGGATGATTTTTTTCTAGTTCCAACATCCCAGAGATGTACTGATGGTTCAATATACAAAAATCAGTGAATGTAATTTACAGCCATAAGAATACTTTGATATGATAAACAACTGATAAAATGAGCATATAAAAACCAGTAGCTTTTCTATATACTAGTAATGAACTCATTGAAAAAGAGATCAGAAAAGAAATCTCATTCACAATAGCCTCAAAATATTAAAAAGAAAAACACGTAGACATAAACTTAACCAAAGATACTAAAGACATTTAAAATAACAACTGTTAAGTACTGAAGAAATAAATTGTAGAAGATAGAAAGATTGCATGTGTTCAAGGATTTGCAAAATGAATATTGTTAACATAGGCATAATGGAGGCTAGGGAGATATAAGAGATATGTCAGTGGTTAAAAGCACTTGCTGTTTTTGCAGAGGACCTGGGTTTGGTTCCAAGAATCTACATGCTGAACCTCAAAACTGCCTGTAACTCCAGTTTCAAGGGACACCCTCTTCTGTTCTCCATAGGCACTGCCCACACACACAATACACATACAAACAAGCAGACAAATAACACATGCATGCACACATACATACATACATACATACGTATGTACATACAAATTTTAAATGGCCATATTACAAAAAGCAATTTACAGATTTAATGTTTTTGTGTGACAAGATTTTTCCTGTGGAAGTACAACACACAAGTCTACTACCCTAGATAGGGATCCTACAACAGACCAAAGTACAGATACCACTGAAGTCCAACTTGGTGAACCAATGAGTTTAATTGAGGTTACATAAAGGAATATGGGTAAAGGGCTACTTAGAGGAGCAGAAATGACTCAAAGACAGCTGCATCACCAAAGCCCACCCCAGCATGGGTGACAGATCACAAAAGCTGGGAACTTGGAGCATATGGCACACCCTACAGGTAGCTCAACAGGATGGAGAGTATCCTTTCCAAGTGACTCAGTTGGTCTAAACCTCTTCCGAGCAGCTCAGCTGGTTTCAAAGTCTTCCTTGTAGCTTGGCTCGACTGAGAGTGACCCTCAGCTATCTTTAGTACTTACTCTGGGAGGGAGGGGTCTAGTGAATCTGGTCAAGTTTCAAGGACTTCCTGGAGTTATTTTGAGTTGTTTACCGTCTGCTTTAAGAAGCTTCCCTGTGAGCTGGAATGTTTCAATCTCAGAGGAAACTGCTGCACAACAAATGGAATTCTCATCAAAATTTTAGTGATATTCTTCACAGAAGTAAGGAAATACTCCATATTTACATGGTCTCACAAAAGACCCCAAATAGCTAAAACTATCCTAAGGAAAAAGAGTAATGAAGGTACCATAACACCTGAATTCCAACTACACTTCAGAGCCTTGGTAACAAAAAAAAAATAGTATGGCACTTGCAAAAACAAAGACATAGAATGATGGAATGTAATAATAGACCTAGAAATTAACCCACACAGCTATAGCCATCTGATTATCAATAAAATCCCTCAGTAACATACTTTAGAGAAAAGGCAGACTCATTAATGATGAGTGGAGCTAGGAAAATTAGATATCCACTGAAAAGAAATGAAACCTGATCCCTATCTCCCGCCTTGTACAGAATTAAAAAAAGCTTCTTCAGAGCAAAACAAGTTACTACCAAAGTGAAGAGATAGTCTACAGAATGGGAGAAAAGTATTTTCTAACTATTCACCTAATAGGGATTAATTTCCATAATATTTTTAAATGAGAAAATTAACTATTCAAAGAGTGAACAATCTGGTCAAAAATGGGCATGAAATGAAATGACACTTTTCAAATGGTCAATAATTATATGGAAGGAATACTTCACATCTTCATCCAACAGTAAAATGCTACATTGAGATTCAGAATGATTATTATTCACTTTCCTCGCCTTCCATGTTCGTTTTTCATTTCATAGTGAAATCCTCTTGAACAAGACCTTATTTCATTTTGCCTCTTTGGGGCCTCAGCAAGATGTAAAGTAAGATGCTTTCTCAAAACAAAGCAACAACCAAAAACAAAACCAAAAATTTTCTGAGGCATTGAGTCATTCCAAATTCAACTTCACTAGAATGCAATTCTCTTCTACTCTATCCCAAGTGAACTATAACAGTTATTCCTGCAGCTTGACTTTGACTAGTTCCTGCCTGATATTTTCATTTCCATTATACCCTATTTTTCTCCCATTTTCCTATCTTTACAGCACAAATTCATTCTTCATGCTATTGCCAAAGTAAAGCTCCTAAGACTTGGCCCTCACCATGAAAAATTCATATATGTAAACTTTGTAGAACTGACTGCAGATAATAAATAAGCTTGGTGTTTTAGTTATAGTTTCTACTGCTGTAATGAAACACCATGACCAAAAGTAAGTTGGGAGTGAAAGGGTTTATTTGACTTACATTTCCACATTGCTGTTCATCACTAAAGGAAGTCAGGATGGGAACTCAAGCAGGGTAGGATCCTGGAGGGAGGAGCTGATTGATGCAGAGGCCACAGAGGGGAGCTGTTTACTACTGGCTTGCTTCCCATGACTTGCTCAGCCCACGTTCTTATAGAACCTAGGACTGGAAGCCCAGGGATGGCACCACCCACCATGGGCTGAGTCCTCCCCCACTGATCACTAAATGAGAAAATTCCTCACAACTGGATCTCATGAAGGCATTTACTCTACAGAGGCGCCTTTCTCTCTGATGACTCTATCTTGTGTCAAGTTGACACACAAAGCCAACCAGTACAACTGGCATCCAAGATATAAAATGATCTCAATAGCTCGGTATGCCTAGTATTGTCAACTCATTTTGTTGTCCCCAAACTAGTTATGCCATTCCCCTGGATTCTGTCCACCATCATTAGTGAAATCCATGATTTCTTCTTTCTTTCTTTCTTTCTTTCTTTCTTTCTTTCTTTCTTTCTTTC
>CABHPH010118184.1:0-19445 GCA_902168325.1 Peromyscus nudipes
GAGAGAGAGAGAGAGAGAGAGAGAGAGAGAGAGAGAGAGAGAAACTAAAATCTGATTCTTCCACTTTCTACTTGGGTAAAAGTTTAGTAGAAGGAACTAATCTTGCTGCCTAAATGAGTTGTCATGACTAATGGGAAGATATATGACGTTTAAAGATGTAGTGGGTGTAGAGAGAGGAGCCTGTGTCTTGCTTCCGCCTCTGCCATTAACTTGGATGACTGCGATTAGCTTAAATTTCTGTGGGTATAAAGTGACAGAGCTGGATTATGTGGTTGTTACAAAACACCAGTATAATGATAATTTGGTGGAGATAAAATCTCTGATAAACAATGAGTGAAGACAAATTAGGATGACCATTGTGCCTGCAGAATGCTCAACACCTGGATCCAGTTGTTTTTTATTTACTGCTAAAACAAGGGGGATGAAAACAAAGGGCTGTAGAAACCAGCCTGCTCATCTGTAATTTGGCTTACTGGGTAAGAGTATTTTTCCTTTGGCAAACGGGAATCAATTAATTCTGAGCATTTTTTTTTTTTTTATTGACGAGCTGGACTAGAATATATTTCCCCCTCTCTGCAGCAAACATCCTTAAAGGCAGTCCTCGTTCTTCTTGAAAAAGGGTGCTCTCCTGTGACCCATCAGACTGCAGGGCTCTCCAAAAATTAGTGGCTGTGCCTTCTCATCACACTGTGCTTCTTCTGAATTCAGAACAATAGCAGTTCCGGCCACTGTTGTGAAAGCTGACCGAAAGCTCTCTCAAGGAAACAAGTGGGAGTGGAAAAGTAACAGGAAGAGTAGAAAAAGGCTGTAGACTACTCCATCTAAGCTTGGAGCTAATAATGTTGCCTCATCAATCCAAGACCCCATACCTCACATGTCTCCTGTCCTTTGAGGATGCCAACAAGACGTATTTCTTAGGAGCAGTCTGTCTCGGCCATTATCACCTCCCGTGACCCACTGAGGGGCTAGGAAAATCAGAGTAAAATGTGATGGTCTATGTTTGTGTCCTGTTTTATTTGTTAAAAGCTTGTACCGTGAAAAACACCCTTTTTTCGTTCTTTCTGTGTGTGTGGTGTGCATGTATGCGTATGCATGTGTGTATGAGGGTACACACACAGGTAAAGGCCAGAGGTTGATATGGCATGTCTTTTTCTCTTGCTGTCCACCCTAGTTTTTGAGAGAGGAACTCTTACTGAATTTGGAATTCACTGATTGTCAGCAAGGATCTCTCCTCATCCCCCTCCCCCAGCTCTGAGACTGCAGGCACATGTCACCATGCTTGGCTTCTACATGGGCCCTGGAGACCCAAATTCGGTTCCTCATTCTTGTGCAGCAAATACTTTACTCACTGAGCCTACTCCTCAGCCTGAGTAATATTCATTTCTTTTTTTTTTTTTAAAGATTGATTTTATTTTATGTGTAGGAATGTTTTGCCTACATGTTTATCTGTGCACCATGGGTGTGCCTGGTGTTTGCAGAGGTCAGAAAAGGGAGTTGAATTCCTTGGAACTGGAGATAAGAATGATTGTGAACCACCCTAATAGTACTGAGAACTGAACCCAGGTCCTCTGAAAGAGCAAGTACACTTAACCACAGAGCTGTCTCTCTAGTCCCCAAAACTCATTTCTTGAGAGAGGATTGGCTAGCTGAGTATATGGCCAGTAACTATATAACTATATAAATAATAACCTGAATTCAACAAATACTTTTAAGTACCCATGTGCCAGGCTGTAAGAGTTTCAAGTACCCTTTCCACCTTGCTCCTGTGCCAGGACAAGACTTTCAATTATATTATTGATTAAATGGACGATGGCATACTCTCAAGAGCAGTGTCAGAACTAAATTATCAATTCTCTGTTCCTTCAATATAAAAAAATCAGAGAATTTTATTAAATTAACAGGAATGGAATACTGAACTCTTTTCAGCTCTGGGTAACAGCATTTCCGCTTTTAGAAAATCCAGGCCCATCCACAAAACAAACACTTTGTACTATTTGAATAATTCACACTCAACTAAAATTGCTTACTACTTAAACTAAAATGATTTACTAGGTCAGGGTCATCAGTCTTTCATAATATAGTTTTCCTTTAGTAATATAATATTATATGTAAAAAGGACCCGAGAACGACATGCTAGGCCACCACCTGGGACTAAGTGTGTCTGAATGATCTCCCTGGCAGAGCATCTTGTAAACCACTACCCATTCAGTCTCTGTCAGACTGAAATTGTTAAGAAAGGAAGTGACCTGGCAGAGTCTGATGCCTTCTAACAATCTCACTTTCATTTCTTAGGGGTTCTGCTGATAGACAGAAGGATAGCAGATAGGTCAGCAAAACGGCTTCATTGAGTCTTCAAGATGAACAACAGCTATAACAAGCACAATGAAGAATTATCTGACTTTTTACAAAAAGGGCTTAAAGTCGGGAGGAGTAGGGTGGTAGTGGGTAGATCTATGAGGAGCCGAGGGAAGGAGTGTGGGGAAGGCAGTGAATTGCATGCATATACGAAATTCCTAAAGAATTAGTATTATATATATTTTTAAAAAGCAATCATCTGCTGGAGGAATTTTATTTACAGGCTTATCTTCTATGGTATCTGAGTCCTGTGTTAGCCTAGTGTTAAAAGAGGAGAACAGCTAAGTATCAAGTGTGAAACAAGCTATGGCTACATATAAAAAGTACTCCTACTTGAGGCACGGACAGCATCAGGCAAGGTGCAGGGGTAGGCACTAAGCAAAGTTGGGAGGCCACACTAGCTGAATTCTCAGGTTCTACTCAGGACTGACACAGATTTCACTAGAGAATCCATGTTGCCAAAGCTCCTATCTAAGGCCAGAATACTTAATGCAGCCCCAAGAATTAGTTGAATAGATTTTTGCCTTTTCTTTTGGTTTAATCAATGCATGAAATAGAATTATCGTTGTTCATACTCACTTATGAAGCTCAATTCACTAGTAATAAAACATTTCTTTTAAATTATCCCTCTCACCCATTTGCACTGAGGAATACCCACAATATATTTTTTTGGTGTTATTTCTGAATCCTTAATGTCACAGCAGTTTTCTTCAAGACACTATGACCCTTTAGTTAATGACTTTTTTTCTGAGAAGGACATGTTCAGGTTCAAATAAACTAAACTATAAACAATGCACAGTTTCTATTAATAGAACCTAACCAATCAGAAATCTAAGCAATCAAAAATTCAAGTCCATCATTATACTTTTCAATGAAAACGAAAATAAAGTCAAAATGCATTCCAATGAAAGATTAAAAACACCCAGAAGCTCTTCAACTTAACTACCCTGTTTGGGCATAGTCTGTACCATATCTGTATGTAATAATCAACAATTGCATTCAGCCACACTCCTCAGAGGCACCCTCACCTAGCTGTCTCTGTCTTACTACAACTGCTTGGAGGTAGTTATGGAAATTCCATCAAGGTTACAGATGAAGGAAGGGGGCTTTAGGGACTATAATGTCATCAACTGGCATGCTTACCACTGGTTCCAAGCCATCTATTATTTCCATGTTTATCACAATATACTTGCTAAGATAAGGTAGACACCCATTACTAAGCTGTTGTACCTGAATTATAGACAAGAGTAAGGTTACTTTTAAGTTGAAATTCAGAAAACCAAACCAAACCAAACCAAACCAAACCAAACCAAACCATCAACCCACATAGAATCCATAGCAAGCAGACTTCTGAGGCTACTGGCTTCTCGAGCAGTCATATAGCTCCTGGCTGGTTGCATCACCCTGCTCATCTTTGGGCTGCTAGAGACATAGGAGGTACAAGTATTGTTTTCTCCTTCCTTGTCAGGAGCTTCAAAGAGAGTCTTAAATCCTTAATTCTTTTCAATGCCTAGTCCTTTGTTGCTGTGAGGGTTTTTTTTTTTTTAACCACTCTCGGAAGTGGCGTTGCCCAACAGAACCTTCTGTGGTGATGGAAAAGTTCTGCCCCTTCCAATAAGGCAGTCATTTGTCACCGATGGTTATTGAGCACTTGAAATATGAGATACTGGTGTCAAAATATTTTAGTTACAGTTGGACTTTAAATGGGTTTATGTAGCTAGTGACTACGGATAGAGAGGTTCCAGACAGTTTATGATCATGGTTCACAGGACCCAGAATACCCCTTCAATAGCATCTTTAGGCTTATGAAGTTATTTAATATGAATTTAATATGAGCTATGCCTTGACTGGGCCTAGAGGGGCAGAAGTAAAATGTTGGCAACAGCACTAAGGAGGCCTCTGGGGCTCTCTAAGGAAGGGCTAATGAACCCACCTGCATTTCAGTGCCGTTTGGACTGAATCTGAATTTTTAAGCTAAGTTTTGGAGCAAGATAGAACTATCAATTCAGTGTAAAATGTCTGTTCTGAAACATGGTATATACTCACTTATAAAGAGGATATTAGCTGTAAAGTGAGGGTTAATCATGCTATGGTCCACAGACTCAGAAAGGCTAAGTAACAAGGAGGGCTTAAGAGGGGATGTAAGGATCTCCCCAGAAAGAGAAAATGGAATAGATTTCATGGGTGTTCTGGGGCAGGTGAGGTTGGGAACAAGAGGGATGGGGGGGGGGAGAAAAAACTGGGAGAAATGACTGGAATTGGGGGGCATTTGGGGGATGAGGTGGAGATCTAGTGCAATGAAAAATCCATGGAATCTGCGAGAATAACCCTAGCAAAGACTCCTAATGGGGACAAGAAGTCTGAACCGGCCACCTTCTGTAACCAGGCAAGGCCTCAAGTGGAAGGATTGGGACACTAACTCAGTCACAAAACCTTTGACCTACACTTTGTCCTACCTGCAGAGTATTTTGGGACCAGAGCCTAGCAGAATCCTCATCAAAGAGACCAGAGAGACTTCATCCGGCAACTGATGGGAACAGATGCATAATCCCACAGCCAAACACCAGGCAGAACTTGGGGAGTCAAGTGGAGGAAAGGGAGGAAGGATTGGAGTAACTACAGAGGTCAGGAACACCACAAGAACATGGCTCACAGAATCAGTTGGCCGGGACTTGTGAGGGCTCGCAGAGATCAGGGAGCCTGCAGGGGTCTGACCTAGACACTCTGTATATATGTTATGGCTGGGTTGCTTGGTGTTCTTGTGGGACTCCTAACAGTGGGAGTGGGGGCATTTGCTCTTTTTGCCTATGTATGGGATCCTTTCCCTCCCACTGGGTTGCCTCATCCAGCCTTCATGTGATGGTGTGTGCCTGGTCTTATTGTAGAATGTATGTGCCGTGTTTGGTTGATGTTCCTTGGAGGCCTGCTCTTTTCTGAGGGAAGATGGAGGGGATGTGGATCTGGGGGAGGGGAGAGATGAGAGGAAGGCTGGGGGAGGGGAGGGAGGGAAAACTGCAGTTGGGATGTAACACATGAGAGAGGAGTAAAACATGTCTACGCTGCCAGTGCAGTCATTACGGCTGCAGGAATCCAGTGAATGAAGATGGAATTGTACTCCAGGCTGTTAAAAAGAAGCAAGGAGAAGTGAATGGGATGTCAGAGTCTGCTCGAATGACCAGTAATCTCAGGATCATTCCTGATGAAACTCTGTACTTGGGAGAACGGGGGAGACCCCAAGAAATGATAGGTGAAAGGACCTAGCATCGTGCTTAACTTGCAGAAAGCATTTTATAGATACTAGCACTTCTAGTGACCTTTATGTGTGCCTAGATTATTTTGTAGCCCTCTTTCAAGTTCCTTTGAAGTCGTGGGGAGCTGCTTGGAATGATCGGTTTTAGAGAAACTACGTTGTTGGACGAGGTCAGAGTGATATAGACAGCACGGGTATGCTGTGGACAGCCACAGCACCATCCCTGTTTGTGACTGCTTCCTAGGAAACATGTTTCAGAGGAAACTGATTTCCTCTCAGGTACACAGAGGCAGACAGGACTGGAATAGTAGAACCAGAAGAGGAAAATTCTGAGAGAAATAGTAGCCAAGAGGACCGTCTGTATGTTAGGCATTTGTGGAATATCAGGATGCTCATATCATCTAGGCTGGTGAGCCACAGGGAGCATCTGTCCCTGCCAACAGGAACACCATGAGGTGGTGAGAAGGATGTGATGGGAGAAGTATCTGGGCATGTGGCATTGTGGGTGAGGATTCAGGCCTTGTGGCTTAGTGGAAAGGGTACTTACTGACTCTGGAACACATTTTCAGGATTTAAATACTAACTTTTCAATTATGTGACTGAGAAGGGTGACTCCTCCAGGTTTCCAGTCTCTCTTTTCTGTCGAACAATGGTGCTGAACTATTCACAACCATTCTAACTCTAAATACAAGTCTAAATATGAAGGCATATGTGGGTTTCTGGATTCAGTGTTCTAGTTCTTGTCCTTCCAGGAAAGCCTGCTGGTTTAGCCTCCAACCTGTTTCTATAAACTTGGAGCTCAAGTTGTGTGAACAGTTGTAGCAAGCATAAAACAGTTGGGAGGGTGGGAGTGAGTGACAGCGGGTAGGTGAACAGATTGAAGAAGAAGGGATTAGGAGAGAGCAGTGTGTGAAAGGGAAAGTGCCTCCCCCCCCCCATTATCTGCTATATCCCAATCCTCATCACAGCTGCTGAAAGTCTAGTACATGATCAAGACATGAAAGCGACTTGGACATGAGAGGTAAGCAGAAAAGAATGTGAATCCAACCCTCTAACCTCAGTTTTTTCATTTGTGTTATAGGTATGGCTCAGCGCTGATGTGAAGTTTAAACAAGGTGACAGTGTCTAGCAGACTGTGTCTGCTAATATGACTGTTTGGCAAATAAATATTTTCTTAACTGGCACGTCCCCCAACTGCCTTACTCCTTTTTTCACCTTACCCACAAGACGCTAGTTAAAGAAACAAACCTACACTCTACTAAAATTGATGTTTGGGGGATGTAAACAACATGTGGTGGGGAGAGAAGGGCGCAGAGGAAAGACAAGTCATAACCCAAACAAGCGTGAATCCAACTCCCTTTTAATGAATTCACTCGTTTTTCTGTAGCCTTACAATTCTCTGGTTCCTGAAAGCCACAGAAGTGTTTTTCAGGACTGCATCCCTAACTGCTTTTTCAACACTTTATGGACTGGAAGACTTGCGTCAGGCAGAGTGGCATCATCCAGTTACCAAGTCACATCCTGGAATTACAGGGGGGCCTTGTTCTTCCACCCAGAACAAGTCTGGGGAAGCAGAGAACTGAGAAGGCAATGGATCCTCACTTGTTTTCTAGTTAAACAGCGGACGACGCCCTTTTACGGTGATTATATCTCAGTTGCAGGGAGAGCTGGCCAGCCCGCAAGGATCCCACCAGTTCCCTGGTATTTACCTCCCAAAAGACAACTTTCAGCACCACGGACAGCGCCCCGCCTCTCACCATCTCCCCACTGCTCTCAGCGACCCGGGAGAGGAGGCAGGGTATCCCCGCATCCTTTGGCTACTCGGTCCAGATACTGCCTTCGCCACACAGGCGAACATCCTTTGAGCCTCTTGACTCAAGATCTCAATGAACCGAGTTTCGCATACGTAGCGAGATAAGTACCAAGAACAGGCGACATCCCTGCTGCTCCTACCTTCCCTCATCTCTTTCCATCCCTTCTGAGTCATTTGGCAGCTTCTACCTTGCTGCTCGATCGTAATATAAAATGCACATTTGACGGGGGAGGAGAAGTGACTCAGGGGAGAGAGGAGGCTCCGGGCCACGCCACCCTGCTCTGGCCCTCGGAATTCGTGGGGAACTGAATGTGCTTTGGGGCTAGGGAAAAGGCCAGGCTAAAGAGGCGAAACAGCTTGTGCGAGAGTCCTCTTGAAAGCCGCTGGGCAGCAACGTACCCGGATACCTCTCCCGTCACATCCTTCTCATGGCCTCACGGTGTCCCGGTTGGCTGGGGACAGATGCTCCCCATGGCGCATCAGCCTAGTCGGGGCGTCGGGCTCCTCTGGAGTCCCTTTGAAGAGTTTTGCTCAGGTAAAAGGACAGATTGTTGTCCCCGCCTTCCTCTGGGACTGCGGCCCGCCCGGAAACCATCTCTTCTTTTTCCAAGGGCTCAGTCCCAGGCCGAGAGCCCAATTACCCCAGTCAGGTGCGTGCACAGGCTTGGAGGACAGTGTGGGCCCCGCGGCTGCGGAGACCCGGGTGGCCGGGACTCCCAGCATCTCAGCCTCGCGCTCCCGCCTCGGCGGAGGCTGCGCCAGCCCGCGCCCCGCCTGCCAGCTCCCGCGCGTCCCCACATCGCGGACGCTGCCGGGGCCCCATTCCCTGCCGGAGCCCGCGCGACCCTGACCTCACTCCTTCTTTCTTCCAGAGACCCCCTTCCCATAGGTCGCCCTCAACCTCCGCGCCATGTTCCCGCTTCCTCCCTTCGGGTGCCTGGGGCTCGCTGGTTCATCTTAGTCGCGGGAAGCCAGGGGCTGCACAGGGGGCACAGCCTGTGGTGAAGAGGGGGCATCCACTCACCAGAGAGGCTGGAGGTGATGGTCTGGAAGCTGATGGCCGGCGATCTGCACTTCCAGTTGAGATGCGGGCGGTGGTGGTGGTAAAGGAAGAGAGGAGGCAGCGGCTGCTGCTGAATCGCTCCTCAATTATTCAGATCTAAACCCCTCCGCAACCCTCCAGCGCCTGCCAGTCTGCTCTCTGGCTTGCCTATCTCCGCCTCCTTGCAGTCACGTGGCTAGCCCAGCCCCTTCCATTACTGGGGACTAGCAACGTTCCCGAACAGCCCCTCCCGCTTCCGCCGGGTCTGTCACTCACCCGCCTTCCTGAGCTTCCAGGTGAGGCCTCCAGCCTCCAGTGTCTCCCGCTGTGTGCAGAAGAGGAGACGGGTTCTATGCCCTGGGAATGCAGGGTAGGTAGGACTCTGCAGTGTCGCCGTGCTGGTTGGGTTGGCTTCTGACATCAGCTCCACCTCTCCTTGGACTCAGCTACCCGCCAGGCCTGCTTCCTGTCCCCTGGAAGCTTTCTTCCTCCCGGTGAGGAGCCCTTGAAACTCTTAACCTTCTTTCACCCACCTCAACGCTACCGGAAAAAAGAGGTTGGAGATGTTACTCTCCCGCTCAGCTCTCACAGACAACAAGACCCAAAGCTCAAATAGACCAATCTTATTTTATAGTCCACAACATTTCGAGGATTGGAGATTTTTGAAGACCTACTCAGAATTTCAATCTATGACCTTCTAGCTTTTCTTCCCTTGTCTATGAAAAGAACCTCTCCCAGGACTCTAGAGACAGTGGGCATCATGTTCTTGAAGTTGCTTAGCTCAGTGCTAGACATGGGAAGAGATCAGTAAACGGGAGTCCTTTTCTTGCCTCTATTAGAACAGTTTCAGAAACACAAAGAGTGTGATGTGTGTGGTGGTATTGTGTTCCAAAATATTGTGTACCTTAATAAACTTATCTGGGGTCAGAGACAGAACAGCCACAATATTAAACAGAGGTTAGGCAGTGGTAGCACACGCCTTTAATCCTAGCATTCCAGAGACAGAAATCCCTCTGGATCTCTGTGAGTTCAAGGCCACATTGGAAACGGCCAGGCACGGTGACCCACACCTTTAATCCCAGGTGGTAGAAAGCAGAAAGGTATATAAAGCGTGAGGACCAGAAACTAGAAGCATTTGGCCTGGAGAAGCATTTGGCCTGGTTAAGCATGTGGCTGGTTAAGATTTCAGGCTTCTAGCAGCAGTTCAGCTGAGACTCATTCTGGATGAAGACTCAGAGGCCTCCAGTCTGAGGAAACAAGACCAGCTGAGGATCCGTCGAGGTGAGATAGCTGTGGCTTATTCTGTGTCTCTGACCTTCCAGTGTTCACCCCAATACCCGGCTCAGGTTTGATTTTATTAATAAGACCATCTAAGATTCATGCTACAGATGTGTGTGTCAGAAGAGTGGAGATGTCTTTTGAAACATAGGAGGAGTCTTCCATGAGGTCAGGCTAGAGAGTCAGGCCAAGCAGACAGAGGAGATATGTGAAGCTTTTATTTTACACTGGTCCCTTAAAGTGAGTGTCCTAGAAGCACTCTCTATCTCAAAAGGACTAGTTGGGTGTGATGACACACACTTTTAATCCCAGCACACCGGAGGCAGAGGCAAGAGGATTTCCGTGAATTCAAGATGAACCTTATCTACATAGCAAGTTCCAGGCCTGCTGGGGCTACATAGTAAGACCCTGTCTCAAACAAACAAACAAACAAACAAACAAACAAACAAACAAACAAGATAGAGAATAGATGGTACCAATCCTAGCAATCTGACCTCGCTGTGAATCAATTATTTAACATGCATTGAGTAGATTGATTTGGATGCAAAGTGCCTTCATAAATTGTTAGACCTTTGTCAAAGCCCTTAAAGTCTATGGCAGTTGATGGCATGTAAGCTCCTTCTATTAGATATAAAAGTTACTAAACTTGTTGTGTTCAGGGAGAATACTGACTGACTGCTATTCCTTTCATGGAGGGCAAATTCATATCTAACTCTAGGTTGTGGATCAGCCCTGGCCTTTGGAGGTCTAGCTGTTCCTTTGGTATATCCAATCATGGCCAGGACAGTCTTGGTACATCCACCTACTTCAAACTCATCACTACCTTAAGCCTGCATCCAGACCTTCTTGAGACAATACTCTGACTTAAACTTTTAAGTTCATAGCGTATCAGACTTCTTGGGATCCCACAAAGTTGTGAGATGTTGCAGAAAAAGGGTAAAGTTTGGGATGTTGATGCAGACTCCGCCTGGGACTCACCATATAACCCTTAAGTGATCACTTGAGCCCTCAGAGTTGTATCTTAAAAATGGGAAGAGCATGTCTACTTTCTCTAGGAGACAGTTGTGATGTTCAGCTAGGCTAATTAATAGCCACTAGTGAGTGAGAAGCCATGGTGGTAAAAAGTAAACAAATACCTACAAACACTATGGCCTGAGGGAAACGCTGAGGCTGCTTTGGTCCCAGGGTACTAAGGGGTTTAGGAGAGGGGACTCTGGGGTTGTTAGAGAGCAGCTACTGAGAAGTCAGCGAATCTCTGTAAGTTTACAAGTCTGCCTGAAACCCAAGGGCTGCGTGGGTCTAAGAGCTTCACTGTCGCTCTGAGGTTTTTTTTTTAATTAGTATCTTCTTACCCATGACTATGGCTTTTATCTTTCAAACACTAGTCAAAATCTCAGTAGTTATCAGTATTTAATATGTGATGTAGTTTAGTGCCTATATTTGAGCAGAGCAGAGTTGGGGTTGGTAATTCAAAAGAGGGTCAATTCCAAATCCCAAACACTCTTAATCCAAGAGCAGTTTCTGGGTCCTTAGCAGCAGTGTGGGCAGTGATAACTATTTTCTAACCCACTGCTAACGGTACTGTCCTGACCCAGACCAGAGATCCCTGCCCCTGGTATGCTTCCCTTTAATAACCTTTAGACATCTATCTAGACCTCCTCATTTGTAAGGAAACCACAGAGCCAGAGGGAGCCACCCGTGTTCCCGCACACAGCACTTTAAAATTTGTTCTGGTGAAATGATGCCTCTGACTCCCAACTATTTCTGCAGTGCTATCAGAAATCACAGAATAATGAACATGAAGTCACTTAATTTGACCTTAAAAATTAGTGCCATTATGAGCAAGTACTTGAATAAGTATGCATTTTAGAAAATTTGGGATATGTTCTCAGTAATCACAGTAGGACTCTGACTAGAGCCCAGTTTTGAAAGCCCAAGGTGGCTTTACCCAGCAAAAGGGTAAAAGAGAGGGGACCTAAAGGCCAGAGCTTGCATAGATTTCAACATGCGGTCACACCTTAAGGGGGTTTTGTGGTAAGGTCCTTCTTGCCGCCTCCTTTACTTGAGAGCTCCTGGTGACTCCTGACCGTATCAGAAGCCCCTGACATCACCTGAACAGAAATTTTGGCAAGTGTTTAGAGCCATGCATAACAATAAGGATCAGCACACACCACACTACCAAAACGAAACAATGATACTTCACAGTAACTGCTAATTAAATCTGGACAGGCCACATCTTAGTTTTCTTGTTCTAGCAAATGGAATATAGAAGTATTGATTGATTTATTGAATACATATTTGAAATACTCAGAATGCAGCCTCCAACAATGCAAAAATGATTCCTGCTCTGTAGTACTAAAGCTGAGGGGGAAGTACCGTGATGAGAATAAAGCAACAATGGCCCCAGTAGTGATGGAGAACTGACATGCACAGATGTGAGCACAGGACACCTTACCCGAGATGTCAGCCTTGGCTAGCACTGCATATCAGCAGAGTCGTCAGTAACATCCCTCTGGTTGAACTACTTGAATAGGCTATAGTTAGGCTAAGAGGGGTTGGCCAGGGTCTTTAAAGCAAGGATTTGATTTTGTCTCCTGGTTCATGAAGGTGAATGTTTTGAGCTTTTTCCCCCTAGAAGAATTCCATGCTCAGTGGTGTTCTTACTTCTGACAGATTCAAAGACTAAGGAATCCAAGGTACTGTAGCACCCTGGTCACACTGGTGTGGAGCCCCTTCTGCCGGAAGCAGTGCTGCTGGGTTGAGGAGGAAAAAAGGACGGCACAGCTGACACCCAGGATATGTCAGCACACCTTAAAGGCATGCTAAAGAAGTAACCTAGGGCTGGAGAAATAGCTCAGTTTATCGTGTGCCCGCTACAAAAACATGAAGACTTGTGTTCAGATCTCCAACACCCATCCAGGCTGGGAGCCGCACTCTGTGCCTGCAACTCCAGGGCTGGAAAGGGGTGGAGCCACACTGTGTGTCTGCAACTCCAGGGCTGGAAAGGGGTGGAGCCGCACTGTGTGTCTGCAACTCCAGGGCTGGAAAGGGGTGGAGCCGCACTGTGTGTCTGCAACTCCAGGGCTAGAAAGGGGTGGAGCCACACTGTGTGTCTGCAGCTCCAGGGCTGGAAAGGGGTGTAGCAGACAGATCTGAAGCTTGTTGACTAGCCTAAACAAACCAAAGAGCTTCACACTCAATGACAGAATACTGTCTCCACAAACAAACAAACAAACAAACAAGCAAACAAACAAAAGATGTCCAGTGTGAAGGTGCACGCCCTTAATCCCAGCTCCCAGGGGAGGCAGAGGCAGACAGATCTCCGTGAGTTTGAGGCCAGCCTTGTCTACAAATCGAGTTCCAGGACAGCCAGGCCTGTTATACAGAGAAACCCTATCTGGAAAAAAAAACAAAAAGAGAAAAAAAAAAGAAAGAAAGAAAGAAAGAAAGAAAGAAAGAAAGAAAGAAAGAAAAAGAAAGAGACAGAGAGAGGGGTGGTGGTGGTGGTGGTAGGGAGATCCAGGAAAGACACCTGATGTTGATTTCTGCCTTCCACATGTACACTTCCCTGTATACACACACCTGTGCTAAAACATACATAGAGTACTTGCACAGCACAGCTCTCCCAATACACACAATTGTAAACAAAGGAAATCAATAATCCTGCTATCAATGATTATTTGATTGCTGGATATTTACCAATCTTCGAGTTTTCTACTGAATATCTGAATTTCAAGACGAAGTTCTGAATGTGCCCATTTCATTTCCAAATGTATCACCCAACAGAGCACTCTCCTCACCTTCAGCCCATACAGAGTGCAGAGGACTGCTTTGTGAGTGATGCTGTCTAAAGGGGTCAGAGGTCAGGAATGCTAAACTAATGATTTCCTAACCTGGGAGGAAAGAGCAAAACAAGCACATCTTAGTATGTGTTCAGTACAGTTCTTCCTATAGATCAATCTGTGAAAATTTTTCTTTCACTACCTTATCTAGAAAAGCGGCATTGTCTGTCATAAACGAAAGACTACCATTGAAATTATAATAAAACAACACTGTTCTATTCAGTCTAAACACCTTTACCTCTCCAGAATTCAAGGCTTGCTAAATCCATTTTTTTGCTAAAATGGGTACTAGCAGTTGGTGAGATGGTAAAGACATACTGGCCTCAAATTGAGTTTTTTCCCCATAAAATAATCAGAAAAATTGAGACATAATTATAAAAAGAACAACTTCGAACTCTGAAGTCATAGGTCATTTACTGTCAAGTCCAGCTAGCCTCTAAATCCATGTTTCTACAGCTTTGATGTACACAAGAACTATCAAGAGATTTTGTTTAAAATGCAGAATTGGGTTCAGTAGGTTTGGATGGGACCCAAGAATTTATATTTTTTCTATTTGTATCTTACTGTGTGTGCATGTGTTCATGTCTATATGTGTACATGTTCTTCTGAGCAAGTGTATATATTCATGCATGTATGCACACATTCACTTAAGCAAGTGTTTGTGTATGCTCATGTATGGACATGTCTGAATCCATGTGGCAGCTAGGTAGAAGACAACTTTGGGTGTCATACAAACAGCATTGTCCACTTGTCTTAAAACAAGGTCTCTCATTGGCCTGGAACTCACCAATTAAGCTAGGCTGGCTGGCCAACCAGTCCTGGGATCCGCCTGTCTCTACCTCCTCTGTGCTGGGACTGCATGTATGGACCATTGCTCCAGCCTTTTTATATGGGTTCTAGGAATTGAACTTTAGACCTCATGTGTCTAAGGCTCAGCAAGGCAAGGTTCAAGGTTCACATTTCATATTCCAGTGCTTTCCCCCCAAAAGATCCATTAAAACATGATCTGATGTTTTTCTTTTGTTTTGAGGGGGACACTCCAAAAAATTCAAACAAAATAAAACCCATCAAAACTATAAACAAATATGGTATTTGTTGGGCCACAATTCAAAAGCCAAGTTTTGGAATATTGTGTTCTATAAGAGATTTTTTTCAATATTGAACATACTCAAAGTTCCAGTAGCTTACAATAACAGAAGTTGCTTCATTATTCATATTAACTCTACCACGGGTTATAATGGGCTCTGATCCTCATGGTCACTATTGTTTTATGATGCCCTACCTTAGCACAATACTTTATGTTTCACTTTGGTTTTTCAGACCCTGCAGCAGAAACTCAAAGTTCAGTGCCATCCCATCTCTATTGCCCACCACTCCCTGGCTGTTCACCTAGCTCTACTCTACTGCAACCACAAGACAAGTGGAGAAGAGTAATGCTTCCACTTGCCTGGAGTGAGAGCAGAGTCAGACACAGGGAGCTGTGTCTACTGTATACATAGGTTTTCTATAGATAGCCAACAATCTTATCCCAATTACCTCAATCTTAGCCCTCTTCTTTAATCTCCTCTAGTCAATAAAACCACCATTAGTCCATGTTCCTCCTGGGTCCCTTTTATCACATGCAGGGGAAAGGCAGTATGATATTAGAGAGACTATAAGTTGATAGGAAAGTTTTGGGGAAGCAGAGACATCAAAGGAGACAGCGAGCCAGGAAACGTGGTTGGGGTGACTGCGAAAGAGAGAAAGATGTGAAGATGTCATCCCCCTCTAGTGACCACTGAGCACTGGGCCCTGTATAAGAACATTTATATGGACTTGTCCTCACAAAAGTCTCGCCAGGTTGTCATTGTTGTATTTTATACACACATGTAAAACAGAGGCTCAGAAGGCTCATAAACCGTGTTCAAGGTCAATAGAATGTGAGCCAGGATCAATGCCAGGCTGTAAATCTAGTCTTTCCCAAGAAGTCTAAGAAAGGCTCTCTTAAAGAGCAAGGCCACATTAGTCTTGAATGGATCAATTGTCACATTTTCTTTGGAATTCCAGAGACAGTTTTGCAGTCCTAGTCCAGTACTGACAAACATGCTTGATAGAGCCCGGCACCCAGATTCCTTAGCGGCTCCGACACGGAACGATTGCAGTCTCCATGGGAAGCCAAGGTTCTCCTGAAGGGACACAGAGATGTTCCCAGTCCACCATCCCTCAGGCTAAGCTCCTCCCTTCCTCCCCCTCAGCCCCTCTTTCCCACCTGGATTGTGTAGGGATATCCAAATGGAAACACTCCCTCCTGGAGGGAGCAGGAACACTCATAAGACCAGGAAGTAAATAAAACTTACAAGCCTCAGAAGACTAACATTTACAAGATCCACCAGATCCCTCCCCAAGTTTATCCAAGCAGTAACAATTATTTGTGGGGTGCTCTCTAAGGGGAAGAGACTTTCTGGAATCATCAAGTTGCCTATAAGTCACACACGGAGCGCCGAGGTGGCAGTTTTCATGAACTGTCACTCCTGGCGTGGGCTTTTTGAAGGTGCTGCTCCCCATGTCACCACGCTCCTGTCACCCCCATGTGTCCTCCTGGAAGTGACACTAATAAACTCACTAAACTAGAGTCCGGTGGGACTTTCCCTTTGGCCTGCTGTCAGTACCCTATCTGGGTCAGATAAACATCTGCTCTTGTCTCCACTGGAAAAGTCATATGATGACATGAAAACACATTTGTCTACAGGACACTATGAACTGCCCAAAAGATAAGACTGAAGCAAATGGTCTAAATGATATCATAAAACATGATTTCTAATCTCATAATGAAACACCTCTATCAACATTAGGAGGAACTTTGCAAAATATTGAGAAAAGATCTCATGGTACAGAAGGCAGCAGGGACTTGGAAGTTTGTCCTGTGTCTAGTGGTGGAGGATATGATAGGGACACTTGTGTGGATGTTGAAGGAATATTTTTCTAGAGCCTGAGAGTGGTAGGGTTTTAAATTTTTCTGTGTATTTCTGAGGCCAAGGTGTAGAGTCAGAATTCCAGACTCAAATATAGCTAGCCAGGTCTGTACCCAAATGCTCCTGTGTGCTGGTAATGCCTTCCTTGGAAAAGTTTTCAAATTTTCTCAGATTCAGTACTCCAACCTGTGAAAGGGCATGTCTTAATTACCTCTTTATTGCTGTGGCAAAGACCCATGACCAAGGTGGCCTATAAAGAAAGTATTCAATTTGAAGTTCATGGTTCCAGAGGGTTAGAGCTTCTGACCGCCACGACATGGAGCATGGCAGAGGGTAGGCAAGCATGACCCTGAGAGCTTCCATCTGATCCACAAGCAGGAGAGAGAAAGAGAGCTAACTAGGGATGACCCTGAAACCTCAAAGCCCACCCCAATGACACATCTCCTTCAACAAGGCCACACCTCTTAATTCTCCCCAAATAGTTCCATCAAATAGGGACCAAGTATTCAAATATATGAGCCTATGGGGGCATTCTCATTCACAGGGAGTGATGATGCCCAGTCATAAACTTGGGAAGACTGGAAGCAATAGACAAAAAAAGTACTGGGCAAATTCTGTTGTTTAATGCTGATGACTTCCTTTAGTGTTGTTAGTAAGAAAATGGATATGAAGAGCATTAAAGAGCTCTAGCCTGTTCTGAGCCTCCATTTCTTTTTCATTAAAAATTAGAAAGTGGGACTGACTAAGTTTCTTTGAAGGGCTCTCCCACAGACTCAAGCCTACAAGCCAGGTTGTGTGTTTTCCTAGGGCAGGCTCGAGCACACCCATCTCTGGACAGCAGCTGGATCCAGTGCATCAATGAAACAGCAAAGAGCTCACATTGGAAAAGAGAGTCTCTGGGCCTCCCAGCACAGTTCCTGAACTCCAGACGGGATGAGGCGTCATCTGCCAGCCGTTAGTAAGAGTCCATGACCTCTCTCAACCCTAGGCAAGAAGGAATGACCATGGAGTGGCGAGTAGTCCTTTTAGTCACCTTTGAATGAAAGAAAGGTCACCCTGCCACAGGAGCAGTAATGACCAAAACAAAAAAAATGTCAATAAGCACCAAAGGGATCAGAGAGGAAAAAAAACAATGACATTTGGATGAGATTGCCTGCCTGCTCTAGGCTCATCAGCCCTTGCTACCGCCACTGTGTAGATAATGGATTATAGAGGTAGTGGATCAATTATGTCCACAGCAGATTCCCTTCACGAGACAGGCAGGCACATCACTCCCCTCTGAGCAAACATCTATCACATGAAACTGAGTATTTTATTGTCAGCCTTTTAGAGACAGATATTCACCTGCTGTGTAGAAGCTGACTCCTGTTTAATTCAATGACTTTTAGAAAATGAGAATTTTTGTATTCCAATTACTCATTCCTTAAAGCTCTTAAGAAGACCAAAGACTGTGTAAAGCATCCCAGGGCTGTAGACAGAAGCGATGAGATAATTTAGAAATAGAGATGAAATTCCAGTCTTTATCTCCTCTTTGTCCCAGCTGGGAGGGACTCGAGCCATGCCACAGACACCTGTCTTCATAATCCCCCGGGAGGGAGAGCATGAAGTTTGCCTGCCCCGTGGCCCTCTGTCTGAAGAGATGAAGTATTGTTTAATACTTGTGATAAAGTCTTATCATGTCAGGTGCCACAAACACCCCTAAGATGACTCAAAGCAAGAACTAACCCGCCATGCTGAGGATTCAATCATTCAGTATGTCTCTAGGCTGGCCTAGAACTCTGTGCCCTTAGCTGTGTATTCAGTGTGATCTGGGACATCTTCCCCATGTGGCTTAATAGAGCTTTCAGCAAACTTCAAGACTTGAAGGATGATTTGGCCTTTTGGATCAGGCCCTGTGACAGCTCCTTGTTTTCTATGTCTGACCCTGCATGACCCGCTTGGAATCATTCACACAGAGGAGACTGTGGACTATTTCATGTGTCTGGATCTATATTTATATTCCAGTGCTCAAAAGGAGCTTCATTTCCTCTTAAAGTAGTGATCAAGTAGAAGACATTCATTCCTCTTCTCTTCCCCCGAGAAGCAGTCACAGTGACCTTCATCATCTATGAGGTTGGGTTTTGGTTTTGTGTTTCTGTCCATGTCCTCTGGTATCTTAGCCTTTTGATGTGGCCACAGGATGACAAGATGAAGATGACGCAGTGTCTGTGATATCTTACCCACGCCCTGACTCCCAGCCTGCACCCCAGCTGAACCAGCTGCTGCTCTTTTCTCTGTGATCTGTGTTGGAAACATTGTGCCCATTAATATATAGTCAGAAGACCCACTTTAAGCTATAATGAGAGATGAGGCAAACTTGATCCCATATCACAGTAGCTTGAAGACTAGAATTGTTTTGTTCAGAATGGATGCTGACAATGGCTGATTTAACAAGTAAGATCTTTCTATGCTATAAGCGGGGTTAACATCCCTGATTCTTTACTAAATGAACTCTGCATTAAACTTGGGCCATCTCTCCATGATTGCAGCTGGCTAGGAAGACTCAAGACTTAAGAAACAACAACAAAAGCGGGGGGTGGGGGGTGGGTGGTGGTGGCGCACACCTATAATCCCAGCACTCCGGAGCAGAGGCAGGCGGATCTCTGTGAGTTCGAGGCCAGCCTGGGCTACCAAGTGAGTTCCAGGAAAGGCGCAAAGCTACACAGAGAAACCCTGTCTCAAAAAAACCAAAAAACAAACAAACAAACAAACAAACAAAAAAGCAGTGGGGTCAGCATGAGTGAGAATAAGAATAGAGTGTGTGGTGTCCTCACAAAAGTGATGGAACCTCTGGCTTGGAGAGGACAAAGTGTCTAGTCAAGGAGTCACCCTGAATGCTTCGAGAATTGGTCCTTTGTGCCCATAGCTGCTTAGT
>CABHPH010118185.1:5621-20267 GCA_902168325.1 Peromyscus nudipes
TGTTAATCTATATGTTAATTCTTACCCGCTTTCATCCTTTCACACCCTTCCGTGCAAAGAAGACACCCAATTTAACTTCCATTAGACACACCTACATCACAATTGTTCCTTTTGGTTTGATCACTATCCCTATTCCCACACAACGATATTCCACAATACTGCCTAAGCTTTGAAATGGAAATGCTCATCCAGGAAGAGAATCGAGCCGAAGTGACAGGACAGATTGAGGGATCATTGGGAGGAGCATTTTGCAGCTAATACAACAGAGGGTAGGACAAAGGAAGCCAGGTCCTAACAGGATAGATTTCTGATGTGATTCCTCAGAGCCAAAGATTTTAGATCTATACAATAATATTCCAATCCATACAAATTCCCAACCCCTAACATGAAAAAAAGAAAAAAGAAAAAGTCCACCTATGAAAGACACAACAGGGCTCAGAGGGAGCTGACCTTGGCTGCTGCATTGTCTCGCTGACCATTCCTCAGGTGGAAGCGGCAGGCGTCTTTGGCTTCCTCTCCTCTGAGCACGACTGCTGCTGCGCTGATTTCACTCATCACACTCCCAACCCCCAGCCTGCGCTAGTGAGCCAGTACAACCCTGTAATCACGCATGCGTGCATGTTTGCCAGGCTGCAGGGACTCAATAATCTTTTCTGAACCTAATGACATAAGATAGGCAGCCATGAGCTTTAAGCTTTCTTATTGTCAGTATGGTAAAGGAGGGGCGTCACAATCCCCTGATTAAATTGGCCAGGAACAAATTCAAAGCATTTCTGTGGTCAACGTGTATTATATAATCTTAACTCACCGTTTGCTTTCTATATACAGTAGTGAAAGGCTGCTTAGGAAAAATGTAACCCAAAGTAGAGAAGGTGTAAAAACACTAGACATTTGAAGCACTGGCAGGAAAAATCAATAATGATTAAAAGATACTACATTAAAAACATTCTGCATTAACCAGATATTACTTGATTAATTTTATTTTTATTTAAAATTTCAAATGTGTTCAGGTAAATTGAAAACCTTACTATGAACATAATAATTGCTGTTTTTATAAAACTGTTGGGTGATCTTGCAGTGTTGAAATTTCTTTAATTATGCTCCTAAAAAAAGACGTGCTCCAATCCGGCAAATGGGTGGTGAGTTAAGAGGGGGAGGCAGGAGGGACAGGAGGAGGGAGGAGAAGGGCATCTGTGACTGGTATGTTATATGTTATATGTTGTTATATGTTATATGTTCCCCCGCCCCCCCTCTGTGAGTGCGTGCGTGTGTGCATGTGTGCGTGTGTGCGTGTGCGTGTGCGTGTGCGTGTGTGTGTGTGTGTGTGTGTGTGTGTGTGTTTGAAGAGGTGTCAAGTAGTCCAGAGGCATTGGATTCTCCCAGAGCTGGAGTTACATGCACTTGTGAGGTGATGATCGACCTGGGATCTGGAAACCAGCTTCCAGCCTTTTGGCAGAGCAATAGCTGCTCTGAATAGCTTAACCATCTCTCGAGCTCTCCTATTCACTTTTACACCTTTGCAAATTAGACCCCTACTGAATATGCAAAAAACAAACAAGCAGCTAGACAAACTCAGACTTTGAAGCATGAATATATTACAGTTTTCCAATAAATATATTTTGACCTAGTAATATCACCGTCTCCTGGTCAAAGACCATAAAATCAGCACTGTACACTATACTGTCAAGGAGGAGAAGATGCACAAAAATGAAAATGTGGTTTAGAAGCAAATTTAATTTTTTTCCAGTAATGTTGCCTGCCCAGAACAGGTATAAAGTACTATTTTGATGTATTCCCCACCTACGCCTCACCAAACTTCAGTTTGATAAGGAAGATGAAAGAAATGCAGAGGGCAATTTCCATTGCAGAGGATCCAAAGCCCAAGCCTCTGCTTCCCTCAGCTCCTGTCTTCTCCCTAGCCACGATGGGGAAAGAGCCTCTAAGATCCTCTTTATGTGGTATCTGTGGGAATTGTGGGAGTGACAAAAAGTAGCTTCTGTGGAAGCCAAGTAAAGAACAGCTGCTATCCTTCTAAGTCAGAGTTGCACAACCCCATAAACCTTCACTTATATCTGCAGGGCAGTTACCTTATTTCCTGTGCTTACATATACTGCTCCCTATTCCATTCTTGTAATTTACAAAAATCTTGGCCAAGTAGAAGAACTTCAGTTAACCCATTTCAAAAAAACAGGTCCTGGTTAGGGGACACCCTACTATGACCTGTATGGACTCATCAGACACCGGAAGACGTTTGGGGGTTGGAATCCTAAACATCTGCCGCCTTCTCTCTGAACCTAACTATCTGCTATCTGCATCTCAGCTCACTTCTGCCTGTGAGTCATCTCCACCCTTCCCCTCACCTTGCCATTCCTCCTGGCTATCTGGCTTGATACAGACTGGACTAACTGGCTGCAGCTGCCTTAAAAAAAAATCCTCCTCTGGTTTAGATTTTTACTGTGCTTATCTCATTTCATGATACTCCTTAAAGGATTTATTAAATTTTTTCTCTCCTCATATACTATATTTTTGAATAAGGGTTCCTGTTTCTATATTAAAATAACTTCAGTACAAACTTAATATTTTTAAGGCTAAACCTGACGGGTATAAAACCTAAGTTCCAAGCTTATAAGGACAACTAACTTAAAATTGTTAAAAAAAATAAGTTTACTTTAATTAAAGATAATTAAAAAATAAAACTTATTGATTGATTGGCCGACCTGAAGTGTAAACTGTCAAGGATAAGTTGTACTTAAGCTATAAACTATTAGAGATAATTATTAGGATACAAATTAAAACTTGATCATCTTATGAATGATCAAATTCTCTAATGTATGCAAAATGGTATTTGTATACATGCTAAGTATGCTAAATTTCATATAACCAGTTCATTACTTAGCCCCCTAGCATTTAAAATGTTTAAGCTTTAGAGAAAACTGTCATAAAAATTGTCTCAGGAAAGGTTGATCTGACCTTACTGAAGAGATTAAGATTGTTATACACCTCTTATTGCCAGGGTTTGTCCAAACTATGCTTTGAGATGATTTAGATTATATCCCCATTTACCACGCCTAAAAGATAATTTGCCTTGCTATCTAACTTCATATAAAAAATAGCTCACCTCACAGATTTCAAAATGACCTTTTACTGTACCTTTATTAAAAGAAATTCACTTTACATTGGCTATTCTCAATAATCAATCACCTATATCTCCTGATGAATTAAATACAAAAATGCTTTTAGATGTAAAGTTTTTATAAGTATATGAAGAATTAGATATAAAAAATGTTTAAGAACATTAAGAAATAGTTTAATATATATGTAGTGCAAGTCATTGGGATAGAGAAATATAAGATATGAACATCTAGATATGTTATAAATGATACATGAATTTCAGTAAATAACCTAGAGATACTGAGAATGTATGCTTAAGTTAGATCTATGGATAAAGTTTTTATTGAGGTCTGAGATAGATATATAGGCTTTAATAATGAACTTATGTATGCCTTAATACAAGAGTCTATGAACCTCCCCAGAAGGGACACTGGGGCTAATTATAGGCTGTAGCTCCTCTGCTGTATAAGCTATAAAAACTGTCCCAGGGAAGGTTGATCCTGACTTTACTGAAGAAACTAAGATTATTGTACAACCCCTTACAAAAACAATTCAGATTCATACAGGGCAGCACCTTAGGGAGCTGCCAGTTTGGATTCTAGGGATATGGCTTTCTGGGTTCAGAAATTAAATATTCCAGACCAACTAAACACTTAAAATATAGGGATAGAAAATAATTGGCTTGCTAAACATAAGCACGGATGTTTCTTACATTTCAAGAAAAGATTGGCCAAGTATAAACTTATGGCATATTCTAAATATTGGGCATACAAAGCCCCCCACCAGTCCTTGAGTCTCCCCAATATTTGTTGTTTAATGAAAATCAGGCTTATAGACTGTTACAAGACCTTAAGAAATTAAGTAAAATTTATTAAAGCCAAGGGGAATCTCACAGTCTGGCTTGACATCCATCCCCAGAAACCAAAAAATAATCGTCATAGATGTGCAAGATTGCTTCTTTACCATACCTCCTCAACCTAAAGATTGTCAGCATTTCGCTTTTAACTTGCCTACTCACCCTATCATGATGGAGGCCAAAGCTGACATACAGAGCAGGAAATTCGAGTTCTGTTTATCCAGGACTCATTTAGTGAGCAGAGTTCCTCATTTTATATATACAGATTGACTATCAGAACCAACTGTCAATTATAGCTTCCTCACAATCCCCCAACCTAATAATAACATATGTATATATGTATATATACATATATCTTACAATACATTTATTACGCAGATGATATTATATCAAACTATAAAACTTACGAGTCTATAGATTGGCAGATAGCTCTACAGGATATACTGGCACCTTTTCATATGTCTGTCCAACAATTACAAATTCACTTCCTATGGACGCTCACTCACGAGTCTTACATCCTTATGATTTATGGTTATGAAATGAGAAGAAATACACCATTTATTTCACTGCTTTTCAATTTTAGGAATGCCTAGAGCTCATATATAGACAACAGCCTTACATATACTTCAAGAGCTCTTAAGAATTGGTGCTTAATTTTTTCATATCTCCCACTACAGGCATTCCTTATTACCCCCAGGCCAAGACACAAAGTTACACCTAAGCCACTACAATCTTCTCATTGGTATTTGAAAAGGTCTTGGTGTTTTCATAATGTCAGGAAGAGGATATGCTTACATGTCTTCACAGGACATTGACCCACCTTTATGAATCCTGAATTGCCTGGTCACACCATATACTAGGCCACTGCAGGACAAAGGCGCTCTAAAGCTGCCAGTCTGAATACAGGCTGTTATTTACCTCTAGATTCTTAAATATTAAGCTTTAAATATAAATAAATTGATACAATTTCAGATCCTTTTGATGAACTGTTCATCAATGATATAAAACTTATAGAAATATGATTACAATTAATAATTCTGTTCTAAATGTTTATTAACTTTTGTCAAAAGATAAATGAGACTTGAGAGATATATAAATGACATATTTCAGATTTCATTCTCTGGCTATCCTGATGTTTTGTTGAGGCTCCAAGGATTCATAATTTTTGCTCTGATAAAATTTACCACTATTATATTGCTAACATGTCCAAGATTTTGTCTATTAAGAAGGATCTTAAGCACTAGAAGGAAAAATCCAACCTAAAGAAGCTAAACACACCCATGAAAACTCAGGCAATAGATAAACCCACACCAACATCTGAAGAAACAGAAGGGACAAATTCCTCCCCAGAAAATGCATGACCTGTGAAAGCTGCTAAGAGTTTGAGGCAGGCAGATTCGGGAAGAAAGAAAGCCCCTACCTCCAAAGGCAACTAGCAGAGGAGCAGAGTAGCCTGGGATGTCTGGGGCTCTGCATCTGAGGGGAAGGGACCGTGAAGGGTGAGAATAAAATCAGTGGGAGAGGGGTTTCTCTGAAGGAGCTGTGGAAGGGCTGTTGTGGGTGCTGACTATTAGCTCTAAACTTTAGAAATGATGTAAGTACTTTCTGCCTAGTTAAGAGTTAAAAAAAAATCAAAAGCAGACTTTGAATTTGTGGGTCCTCTGTTAGTCCCAGGAGAATGAATGTTGTTACTGTATGGTTCCTCATAGCTGACTCCTTATTTTTATCTGGTCTTGTGAAAAAAAGATGAGGTATTCTATCAGAATATATGAAGGCGACAGTTCCATAGTTATTAACCACGAGAAGTAAACTCAAACAAGTAAATGGCTCATATGAGATATCTTCTTTGTTTTGGTAATTAACATTCCACTGTTCTCTAAAGCTTATAAGTTTCTGTGTTTTATAATATTTGAAGTGATATTTCTTACAAATCAGTTTAACAGTTGCAATATAATAATTTAAGATTCTCTACCTCTCTGTTCCATTATTCAAAAGTATTGTAAATTTTTGTCTAATTTTGAACTGGTTCTCATTGATGATACATTCATCATTAAGACTTAATTTGTTTCTGTGCACTTTTTTTCTGTTTTGAAGTTGAAACAAAATTAAAAAAAAAAGAAGGATGTTATAAGCTCCAGCAGATCAAAATTTGCCAATGCTCACAAGCCAAGAAGGACCAGGAGGAATGTAACCTAACTACAGTTTTTATCTCCCACTTAAAAAATTTCTTTTTCTTCTCTGGGAAGAAGGAGCCTTCCCTCTCCCTGGCCTGGTGTCCCCTTCTCTCATCTGCTAACCATGCATTTAATATTCCATAGGTACACCTAAGAGAAAAAAGTCTCCTCTTTAAAACTCACCTTTAAAACTCCTCAGCTGCATGTTCTACCATTAATACATATATTTGTTTCCAGCCGAAATTCTAATCATTTAAAGAGTTACATGTTTTCATCCTCTGGAGCACGGACATGCTATCTAGCTGCATGTCTACATCCCACCCTCCAGCCCACACGGATGTGCTGTCCAGCTCAGCCTGGCAACATGCCTTCCAGCCCATGAGACAAGAAAGCCTGCTACACATGTCTCACAGAGCCTGAAACAGCCTATGCTTCCTGGGTTTCCACTGCATTCCAGCCTTCAAGACCTGCAGCTTTGCCCTGCATTTCAGCAGGAAGCAACCATGAACAACTTCTACAGCCCCTTTGTCACGTACCTGTACCCTTCTTTCTGAACTGAACTCTCCAGCCCAGGGGCTGGACTGCCCTTAAAAAATGCTCTATTATTAAGTTGTATAAGTTATGTCCATGATCCTGAATTGTATGTACTATCAGATATTCTCCTCATGTACTTATGACAAGTGTTCTGTATGTAACTCTTGCCATGTATACCCTGACACAGGTTATTACTGTTCTCTCGTAGCTAGTGGTTTAATATTGCATTGTTTACAAATTTAAATTAGGTAAGCTTCAGCTGCAGCCTTGGTCCCACAAGTGCTCATGACTCAGGTAACTCTTTAACTATTCCTCCTTAAAATACAGGTTAACCAAATTAATACCACTAACCAAAGATTAATAGTTGGAGTTAATGTTCCAAACTAACCATTTCTTTTTGATAAGTCACAATCATAGTATTCAGACACTTTTGACCATATTATGCCATACTAGCTAATGATAGATTTTTTTGTTACTCCTCTGCTCCCTTTTTGAGATATACATATTCTAACTATATACAACTATACCTATTAGATGGTTAAACTAATCTATATAGACTATTGATTATAAATATATATATATATTATTGGAACAATATTGATTAAATATCAATATTAATTAATCATTACTTATCATCTTTCAGCCATCTTCAAATTTAAGTTTATCTACATATTCACTGTCCTAGAGATAATAAAACTTTTTTAACTAAACGAAAAAAAACAAGAATTGCTGCAGCCTGCAGCAATTCCATGCAGCACTTCCAAGAGCTATCCTGGTGTGGCTGAATTTGCTGTAATGTGGGAATGAACAGATAAGTATGCTTATATCTCAACTTGTGTAATACTGTGAGGAGGTGGTGACCATCCTGAAACCTTCAATACTCCTGCAGACAAGTCCCTCTGCCGCTTCTGCCATCTTTGGAGAACTTTAAAACAGGCTGACAAGATACTGGTGCCCTCTCAGTTTTTCAAGATACCTTTCACATCTTGATTCCTAACAGCAGGAACATCAGTGAAACAGTGCAGTTGGGACTTTCTTTGGCACAACTATCAGGATGCCTGGCAAGTTCTCCATATGAATTAACTGCTTTATTATTTACTTTGAAGGCAGGGTTTCACTTATCTCTGGCCCTCCTGGAACTTATTCTGTATAATAAGCTGTCCTTGAAGTCACAGAGTTCCATCTGCTTCTGTCTCCTTTCATTGGCTTGGAAGATTGTAGTGCCATCACTAGTCAGATTTCCAGATTTTACACAAGTCACAAAAGTCAAGGAAACATGAGTTAGCTAAACAAGAAAAGCAAGTCAATATTTTTTTTTGCAACCACCAATATTTTGTAGGGCAGGTGGCATTAGAACTTTGAAAACACCTAAAGAAATACCTGAATTTGTAAATAAAATAAATTCTGATGGTACAAGTAATGCCTAGTAGTGGTAAAATTTGTAAAATTGTCAATATATGTGCTTTGGAGGTACTGGCTTGTGGAGTGCTTCCCTAAGCACAGAAAGTTCTGAGTTTAGTGTAGCATCCTCTACTACTGATTGGCAACACTGCAAAAACATCTAGAATATTTCAGTTTTGCTTTCCAATGTTTTTTCAATGTATAATAGTTTGTTTTTACAGATATGTATAAAGTGTAATGGAAACTTTATTCTCATATGGTAAGTGTAGAGAGGTCTTAATTATTTTTTCTTTAAATACTCACTCTTTGCTGTGATAAAATACCCTGCCATTCAGGTAGGCATGGTTTATTTTGGTTCACACCTCCCATTGTTGTGGGAAAGTCACAGTGGCAGAAATTTGGGGTAAATGCTCACGTTGCAATCCTGATCAAGAAGCCGTGTAAAATGAATGCTAGAGTCCAGCTGCCTTCTCCATTTTGTGTAGTCTTGTAATAAAATCAGGTGATGGTGCCACCTCCAGAGGACAGGTCTTGCCACCTCAACTAAATTAATTAAGATAATCCTGCTCAAGCATGGCAGACTTGTTTACCAGGTGATTCTGGATCTCATCAATCTGAAAATAGAGAATAAATATCACAATAGCAATCTAAGGATGAATTTACCTGTATGAGATATCTGCAGGAATCTATACCATGATACACTACTGATGAAATCCATGCCTTTTTAATGTGAGACTTTGATTAAAATTCCAGCATCAACAATTATGTTACCTGGGGAAGTGCTATAACTTCCTGTGTACTGCTTACCATATCTGTAAATAGAAGGGCAATTATGTGGACCTATGCAAGGTGAGTGAGTTAATATCCATATTTGGATTAGTCCCAGAACTATAGGATTACTGTATCTTAAAATTAAACCAAAGGATTCAGGGATGCACTATCTGGGAATATCAAGGATGATTTACTTACTGTTTTCTCATTCTTCTTGATGGAAGTCTTATTTGTGAATCCACAGTTTTTCCTAAATTCCTCCTTTTCATTGCATAGGATTCTAGTTTACATGTGAATGCCATTTTACTCACATCTCTTGGGCTTTTCCTTGGTTCTCAGTGTTGGAGTTGACTCTCTTCCTCTTCTCCCTCCAATTATTTCTTCGTCCCTTCCTTCCCTTTTTATTTTTAGAAATTGGAGACAGTCTCATTCTGTAGTCTAGGCTGGCCTCAAAATTGTAGTAATCTTTTGCCTCTAGCTTCTGAATTGTGGGATTAGAAATGTGAGACAATATGCCCAGATACTTTTCTGTTAAAAAATATTTTATATCCTTTTTGCTATGATCATGACTTATATTTACAATTAAAATTTTATTATCAAACGCCTGGTGTGGACCCACAGGCCATTACTTCTAGCACTTGAAAGACAGAAGTGTATAATGTCGATATATTGTATACCCTAATAAAGCTTGCCTAGAGGATCAGAGGACAGAGACAGACACTAGATTAGGCATAGAGGTCAGACAGTAGTGGCACATACCCCTAATCCTATCACTCCGGAGGCAGAGATCCATCTGGATCTCTGTGAGTTCAAGGCCACACTGGAAACAGAGCCAGCCAGTGGTGGCACATACCTTTCTTTAATCCTAGCACTTGAGAGCTCTTGACTTTGCTTGGGAAGCATACACATCTTTAATCCCAGAAAGTGATGTCTGGGCAGAGAAAGGTATATAAGGCGTGAGGAAATGGGAACTCACGTTCTTGAGACTGAGGATTTTCTAGAGGTAAGAGCTTTTGGCTTGCTTGTTCGTTTTCTCTGATCTTTCAGCTTTCAACCTAATATCTGTCTTTGGGTTTTTTTATATTAATGAGAACATTTAGCAATTTGTGTTACAGTTCTCTTTGAGTTTAAGTCTAGCCTGGTCTACATACTACTTGCAGTCCATCCAGGATTACATATTGAGTCCCTGTCTCAACAACAACCACCAAATAAATTAATAAAGTTAAAATAGGTGAATAAAAATATTATTGTTCTTTCCTTGTCTGTCTTGGCTGGTAGTGGTGAGCAAATATTATGTTCAATGTGTTCTGGACTAATCTCTATTTGGCATAAAATTATGACAGGTCCATACACCAGTCAATCAAAGATGGTAGGCCACAGTCATGTATGTTTCCTTCTTTATTTAGTACTAAATACACAAGATCACAAGGGTGGAGTGACAATTCACTTCCAAAAAACCCCTAGAGAGTGAAAATGGATATAGAAACTTGCAAAATGGATACCCAGACTTTTTAAATTCTCTAACATAATGATGCCAAATGTATTATTTCTCTATAATTGTGTTAATACACCAAAACCAAGGCAATTTACAGAAGAAAGAGTTTACTTGGACTAACAGTGCCATTGAAATTAGAGGGCAAAGTGGATGCATGGTGGCTGGAGCAGGAAGCTTAGGGCTCACACCTTCAAACGGCATGCATGAAACAGAGGGAGTGAGCTCAAAATTGCATGAATCTTTAAACTCTCAGATCCTACCTCCAGTGACATGTCTGCCACAACAATGTCATATACCTCCTAAACTTCTCTAAACAGCAATGCGAACTGGGGACATGGGATTTAAATGGCCGAGACTAGGAGGAATATCTCATTCACATGGTCACAGATGTTGAAACTATTTTGAATTTCTTTCTAGAATAACACAGCTTGGTAAACACTTACTAGTACAAGGGAAAGATGAGGCAGATATAGACTCCTGGACAAATACAATTGTTGTGTGTGTACAGTCTCAGTAGTTGCTGCAGGTATTACAACATATACCTATCAAGAACGTTCCTGCCGGGCAGTGATGGTGCAACACCTTTAATCCCAGCACTCGGGAGGAAGAAGCAGATGGATCTCTGTGAGTTTGAAGCCAGCCTGGGCTACAGAGTGAGTTCCAGGAAAGGCACCAAAGCTACACAGAGAAACCCTGTCTCGAAAAACAAAAAACAAAAAACAACAAACAAAAAAACAGAATGTTCCCAGGTGTTTGCCATCAACTTCCAAACATGAATCAGAGGATTGCAAGTGCTCAGAGATTTGTTGAAAATTATTTGGAATAAAGCTGATATCAAAAAAATAAAATCTGACTTTTAAATTTAAAATTCTTAGGTTGGAAGCTGACTAAGGTAAATTACAGAAGAAAGTGTTTATTAAGCACTTATGTCTCCAGACAGTTCACATTCATGATGCAAGTGCGCAGGCAGCAAGCAGCAAGTGGCTGGACCAACAACTTACATCTCAAAACACAATGAGGAAGCTGACAGTCCTAACTTGAACTATCAGGGTTTTTTTTTTTTTTTTTTTTTTTTTTTTTTTTTTTTTTTTTTTTTTAGTGATCAAAGCCTATCCCCAGTGATATTCTTTGTCCAACAATGCCACATCTCCTAATCTTCCCCAAATACCAAACTGGGGACCCAGTATTCAAATACTCGAGACTAGTAGGGGGCATCTCATTCAGACCACCACATCCCAATCTCTGTCTGCCATAGTCTCATTGCCATATCATGATACAAAATGTATTTTATTCAACTTCATATGTCTCCATAATCTTTCACAGAGTCAATACTGTTTAAAAGTCCAAAGTCTCTCTCGACTTGAGGCAATAACTAAATGTAACCCCCTATAAAATCAAAAGCAAATTATATATTTCCAACATAAAATGAGAGAGAGCATTACCTTTCTTTTGAAATAGTCTCAGGCTGGCTTAGATAATTATGAGGATGAATGTTAGCTTAATATTCTTTTGCTTCTACTGTCTGAATGCACTGGTCACTAGTGTGCACCATCTCACTTGTGTTTATGTGAGATTCAAATTCAAATCTTTGTGCATCCTATACAAGTGCTTTATCAAGAGGAAAACATCACAATTCTCTATCACATACTTTCTTATAAATCAAAATTTTAGTAAGAACATTGGCAACCTGATTTAATAAAACTTCCCTACATATTTTTTAAATGTAAGATTAGCTTTCTTATCCTCCTCCGTTTCACTTGTGATATCTGACCATTTTTTCCTTCAAAAATCACATCTATTTTATTACTTCATAATTCAAAATGTAGGATTTTTAATATATTCTTATTGTTTTGAAAAATCTAAAGTTTAGCGTTGCTCAAAAAACAGCATAAAACAAACAAACACTCAAAAATCCAGCCTCTGTCATACAAGAGAATGTAAATAAGTTCCAAAGACAAATTGCAGCTAAGAGAATGCACTGTAACTACCAAATTGTTACTGTGCAATATTTGTAAATCTCTACATATCAGTATAGACAGCTCTGCTAAAACTCAATTATATATCCAAAAGGAAAAAAAGAAAAACAAGTAAGTATATAAGGAAAAAAATGAAAATAAAATTTACAAAACAAGAAAGTAAAAAATGGAAAGCTGGGCAAAGTAAATGAGGTACATTTATATAATGGAGTATGTAAAAACAGTGACATCAGCTGTAAAAACAATGACATCATGAAATTTCCAGGCAAATGGATTGAACTAGAAAAAATCATCCTGAGTGAGATAATCCAGACCCAGAAAGACGAACATGGTATGTATTCACTTATATGTGGATATTAGATGTAAGGCAAAGCATAACCATACCACAATCCACAGCACCAGAGAAGCTAGGCAACAAGGAAAACCCTAAGAAGGATGCATGGATATTTGACCGTCTTGAACTTTTTCTAGCCTGTCTTCTTCATTGGTTAATAATTTTCCATTCATTGAAAGCTCTATCCTAGTCCTTGCTGTAAGTTACTTCTTGCCTAGTTAAGCCTAATCTCTTTCTCCATATGTTCAACCCTGTTGTGATCTCTGTCTGTCATTGCCACCAGTTTTGAAGGTTCTTGGAAGGAAGAATTTGATTCTAGGCAGCTAAGTCCTGAAAGGAGCTTTGGCATGAAGCACATGTAGCATCTTCTGAATCTACATATTCTTTACACAGTGTGAACAAATTATCCCTAGATCTATCTGCTACAATAAATACTCTGCATATTCCAACACCCACATCCACCAGGCTTGAAAATTTTCATTGAGTTCCTAAGTAATAACACACATTCAATTCAGAAACTAAAATTAATTGCTATTTGATGGTACATTATGAAAAGTCCATATGATCCTTTAAGGTCAATTATGTGCACGGTGTCCACAGACTGTGTAGAAATCTATTCTTCTATTGCTTCTGTCATCATAGTGATTTTAAAATGCAATTACAGAATTAGAAGTTATGCACCAAATGTTCATAATTGTTTACAAAGTGCCAGTGTTTAAAATTAACACTAACTGAAACTGGAAACAAATGAGCATCAAAAATGTTGAAAAGTCTTTCAAATAAAAACAACCAAACTAACAATTCAAAGTCAAGACATATAAACATGTTGCCTCATAAATGATTGCTGCAACCAACGATATAATAAAAAAATAATTTTATTGTACATGAGAACAGTTTCCTGAAGAAAGTATTATAATACTACATTTAATGTAATGAGGGAAAAGATCAATAAAGATTAGTCCTCAAATGCTGGAATGTATAAATACAGATCTTTAGAAAGGGATCATAGAGGACTTTCATACATGGTACACAAATACAGGCAGAACAATCATGCACATACAACATAAAATAAATATATCTAAAAAGGAACACATACGGAGTATAGTGAAACTCAGATTTTGGTGACCCTTGATATCTTAAATGTCTATTATGCTCAAGATATCTCTGCAAATCCCATCAGAAACATTGACAATGATTATTACTTCATTATATTATAAAAGTTTTGTATATAAAAGAGTATATTTTCAAATAATAATGAAAAATTAAAACTTCATGGAAATTTTAAATATGTCATGAATTCATAGCAAAACTATCAGCCTATCATAAGAAGTAAATTGTTACATGGATAATTATGGAAGCACTGGAAAAGAAAATGTTTACTAAAATATGTACCGTATTTCATATTAAAAAGGGCATTCTTGTTCAAGTAAAAACATGTCATATCAAATGCCATTCTCTTAGTTAGGGCTTCTATTAATATGAAGAGATACCATGACCATGACAACTTTGATAAATGAAAACATTTAACTGCCGCTGGTTTAGTTTTAGTCCATTATCATCATGGCAGGAAGCATTGCAGCATGTAGGCAGACATGTTGCTAGAGAAGAAGCCCAGAGCTCTACATTTGACTTAGCTGGCAGCAGGAAGAGTGAGAGTGAAGCACTGGGTTGACTTGTGCTTATGAAACATCAAAGCCTATCCCTAATGACAGACTTCCTCCACCAAGGCCATACCTACACCAACAAGGCCACAGCTCCTAACATTGCCACTACCTAGGAACCTACTGGGGGTCATTTTCATTCAAACCACCAGTCATTATAATAAGTAAATTTTCTAAATTTACTGAAATTTAAAGCATAAAATGACTGAAAGTGACAAATATTAAGTGACCATCTTGGATTGAAACAATTTTAAGAGTTAAAACATGAATTTATAAGTATAGATTAATTTTGTACTCAACGAAATTAAAGAAAAAGTGCATGTTGCTTCTTGA
>CABHPH010118187.1:0-22281 GCA_902168325.1 Peromyscus nudipes
AGCAGTTAAATTTTACACACAGGACTTTTAAACATGTATTACAAGTATATTCAAATATCTTAAGAAATTAATTAAATATACTAAGGAATATAAAAGTGAGATAAGTTGGGGATGGAGTATGTATGGCTCAGCCACTGGCTGCTCTTCCAGAGGACCTGGGTTCAATTCTCAGCACCACACAGCAGGTCACATGGGCCTGTAACTCCATTCCCAGGGATCTGACACCCTCATATAGCGTATATACAGGCAAAATACCAGTGCACATTAAATAATAAGTAAATCACCTTTTTTAAAAATATTTTTAAAAAGTGAGATAAGTCAAAAAAATGCCTTAATAATCAATGGTCAATTTTTTTTCTAAGTTTGTTGTTAGAACAAAATTAGAAAGCCATAGAGGACTGAACTCATGATGCCCCAATCATGTTAAATATAAAGATACTATAGGAGAAAAGATCAGTACCATTGAGGACAGAGCAATAACAACCCAGATAGAAAATGAAGCAAAACATAGGAGAAAAACAGTTCCAATGACCTGGTGCGCAGTATCCTAAATATGAAGTATTTTTGCTGTAATCTCAGACAGAAAAGTAACAGAGTGCATCAAGTTGAGCTAGTTAAGCGCTCGCCTTATATTTAAGGCACCTTTTATAGCATGGTTCATACATTGGTTCACATTGTCGAGCATCAAGGGAAACTTAATCCCAACAAATACAGCCAAGATCAGACACCCTGAAGCAGGACACCAGCCATCCACAGTGACTGTAACTATATAGCACGAATCTTAAATGGTCTTATTAATAAAATCAAACCTGGAGCCAGGTATTGGGGTGAACGCTGGAAGATCAGAGAAGCAAAACAAGCCACAGCTTCCTCGCCTCGCCAGTTCCTCAGCTGATCCTGTTTCCTCAGACTGGAAGCCTCAGAGTTTTCATCCAAAATGAATCTCAGCTGAACTGTTGCTCAAAAGCCTAAAAGCTTAACCAGCTCTAGTTCCTGGGTTTCATGCCTTTTATACCTTTCTGCTTTCTGCCATCACTTCCTGGGATTAAAGGCATGAGTCACCATGCCTGGCTGTTTCCAGTGTGGCTTTGAACTCACAGAGATCCCGATGGATCTCTGCGTTAGGAATGCTAGGATTAAAGATGTGTGTGCCACCATTTTCTGGCCTCTGTGTCTAGTGGCTGTTCTGTTCTCTGACCCCCAGATAAGTTTATTGGGGTGCACAATATATCAACCACTCAGAAAAATAAAGAGAAGATATAGATACGAAATAGATAAAAAGATAGATTATTGAATTTACTTTTAAAAGACAATTACTAGTTTTAAATACTTTACATTGGATTCGATTTTTGTATATTGTATACAAATTATATATATTGAGATTAATATTGTTAGAAAATGCTATACATATATTTCTAATCTTGTTCAAGATACTGTACTTATACCGTTCATTTAACAATGTAATGCAATTTGCTGATCCTTGAATGTTATTATTACCAACTATTAGAATATAAAGAAATGAAAGTTAGTAGTTAGATACCAACTATTAGAATATAAAGAAATGAAAGTTAGTAGTTAGACATTACAATCAAACTTGTAGTCATATTAGGTATGTTTTCAAGATCAAGCAGATATATTTTAGATAGACAGGTAATCTTCAAACCCTTCAGAGATCTACAGAATATGGCATTTAAAATGTTTTAATAACTTAGAATTTTTTTCCTTTTTTTATGACTATGAGACATGTCGGCTCCTGGCAGTACCAATCTAATTCATATGGGCATTGAAGAAACTACATATGGAAACTACACAAAGAAACTACATAACTTTCATTGTGGCAAAAGTTAGCCACTGGACAACAAGGTATCCTTGAATCAACTGCTGACAAACAGGACAAAATGGCCAGACAGGACATGAAACAAAGGACTACTGATTCTTGCCAAGACAAGTGTGGTTTTGGCTTTAGCAACAGGCATCCTCTGAGGCCAGGACAATATGGCACCATCCCTGAAGTGGCCTTTGCAATCCAGAAAAGGTACAGTGCCCTTTTCTTCAAAGGCAGTTGAACAGGCAGTGGACTGATGGCTTCTAGTATGCAGTGGAACAGTAGCTGAAACAGTTATTCTTGAAAGAGTAACTAAGCTGATGGAGTCTAACCTCTCAATGGTAGACTGGCATTTAATAAAAGAGTTGAAGCCTCCCACAAGCTGAAAAGAAAGGGATGCGGAGAAGAACGGGATGCCAAGATGAAGCCACACACACAAGCCAAGAAGAATGGACAGCTGAATTTAAAAAAAAAATCAACAATTTCCAGAATTTAAAATCCTGAATCATGACATGACACTAGTGGAATTCAGGTGTTTCTGGTACATGGACTGCTCTCACCAAATGTGAGGTTGAACTGTTGGCCTTGTGTGCATCCTTCTTCACAAATGAGTCTGTCAGATATGCTAAGCCTATAGGCAGAAGATGATGCCCTAACACTGCAGAGAAACCTTGGGTGACTGTCCAGGCATCTGGCTGTTTCTGTCAACTCACAATTTTTTTGGAAGTCGCTTGCGTGCACTTCTTGTTTTTATTTTTTAGGTAATATTATTTCCTTCTTGGGTCTCTGAGGGAGTTGAAGATGAGTTATAGTAATAGTTGAAGATTAGATAGTTATAGTTAGTTAAAGCTTAGATAGTTATAGTTTTTCTTGTTAAGAATTTCAGAAAAGAAACTCACTAAAGAGTAAGTGTATACATTTGAAAGGCATTATAAGATAGTTCTGTTAGTAATGTAAGTTAGGATAGAAAGTGAATCAGGTACATTTTGGACTTACCAAAATAGGATAGATAATGGAATTATTTTCTCTGAGTTTGTCAAATGCAAATGGACTAGACATTGTTTAGGTATTTATTGCCTGTATATATTGTATATAGTTATTGTACTTTTGTATATAGTTTTTCTTATACTAGTTATAACCTTTTTCCTTTTTTCTTTTTATTAAAATAGAAAGGGGGAAATATGGTGCAATTTTATTTGTGCTGAAATGTGATTTTATTTGTATGTTAATAAATAAAAGTGCCTGGGGGTCAGAGCTAATAGCAAGCCATTTAGCAGAAGTCTGGCAGTGGTAGCACACGCCCTTAATCCCGATCACATGACAGGCAGATCTCTGTGTGTTGAAGGATACCACCAGCATGGAGACACACGCCTTTAATCTCAATACCAACCACAGAGACCCGGAGGTCTGTATAGACAGGAAGTGATGAGGAAGTCATGTGGTTGGGTTTACAACCAATGAGAAGGCAGAACAGAAAGTCAATAAAAAGACAGACACACAGGAAGTAGGTCTCTTTCTCAGGGGAAGGACAGCAGCAGCATTGAGGTAGTAAGAAGGTGATCTTGGTCTCAGCTCTTAGATACTGCTCTGACCTCTTGGCCTTTTAACTCTGCATTTGGCTCTGTGTTTCTTATTTAATAAGACCGTTACATCTGCAGTAACTACGTAAGGAAAATGCCCTAATTTCTTCATATTAGAAACGGGCACACATTACACACCAGAACAGGGACAAGCTAACTGCCATCTTCAGAACATTACATAGTAGAGGTAATCAATCTTCATCTTTGTAATGCTAAATTGGTTTAAAAAAAGGTTAATAATCTACAAAGGGAAAAAATAATTTTCAGAAGTTAAAATAAGATATTTTAATAAAATTTAAAAAATTCTAAAATTCATCACAGAACTTCTAAATATAAAATAAATCAATTTATTTAAAGAAAAACCTTAACATTATTACAAATGAAAATTCTGGTTTATACAAAGAAATGAAAACAACATTTCAGTTGAAGTTGTTTTAGCCACAACAAACCTACTGATAGAAACCCTAAAGTTGCTGAACACATGAAATATTCAACATGATGTAGCAATTGAAGACAACAGTTTAACACCTTCTTACATGATTAAATATCTGCCATACATATGAGCAATCCAGTTCGAAATATTTTCTCAACTTCATCCAAACATTATGTTCACACAAAAACCTTTATATAAATATTTATAAGTACTTTTATGCACAATCCTTCAAATTTATAAAGAACTCAAATATTCTTCAAACATTGGTGGATACATAAATTGTGGTACATTTATAAAATAGAAAAAAATCATAGATTATCAAAGCTTGAAACATGTAACAGAGTGGAAAGATTTCAAGTGTACAATAAATAAAAGATAGCATACTTCAAAGGGTTTCTTACTTTATCACTTATATTTATAAACTATTTTATCAAAGGAAAACCATCACAGGTAGCAGACTTGTGTTTTTAAGGATGGTGAGTGTAGAGAAAGGTCTTCTTTATAAATTTGTGAGTGTTCTGGCAAAAAGCAAAGTAGAACAATGCAGGGATACAGAGATACGGGGAAGGATAGTGAGAGATGAGAGAGTGGGTAGAGAAAGTTCATCAAAATGAAGGATTATGGAAAGCCCTGGTTATATAATTTAAAACCAAAAAAGAGATTTGAAGATAGATATCCTACAAGAGTAGATAATAGCATTACAAGTTGTAATGAGTTACTAAACAAAAACTCAAAATATGAGATACCTCTGTAGAAGTTATTAGTAAGGAATACTACAGGAGCTCTTAAAATAATATAGGCCTTTGTCATTCCTCTTGATCCCCCAACAGAATTAATTGATAAAAATGTATTGCTGAAGATACCTTGGAGGCAATACAAACAAATGAAGCTGGAACTAAGCTACAAGTTTCATCAGTACTGATATTTTATGCTGGCAGATGTTGTTAGGCAAGCTACTGAGGGAGTAGACGGCATCAACAGTCTTACTGAGCTGTAACTTCTATGAACTACAATACCAAAACACCAGATGAGTCTGTCTGTTGGTGCAACAGTGGCATGACCGTTATGGGGTAACCAACCTCTCCCTGATTGGATCTGAGTCCTGCTACACAGGAAGAAGCCTGCAGTTAGTACTGTAAATCAGCCAAAAACCCATAACTTTCCTCAGTCTCGGGCACTAGGGAGTAACCTGATATTGTTGCTTAAATAAACTGACATAGTAGCAAACCACATCTAAATATATGTTATCTACAGACAAAGGCTACTCTCAGCTTTAATCAGAGAAGCCTCTATTTACAGTGAACCAATGAGAATAAACAGACACATGGGTCCACAAAATGCTACAAGTAAAAGAGAGTTGAAGGTTCATCCTTACACAAAACATTTATACTAACTCTTAAAGTCTCAAGGAAGGTTGTAGAAGAAGGAATGGAAAAAATGCATGAATTGGACGAGAGGGCGAAAGGCTGGGAAATTCCATCTTCTCAGCACAATATGGTATTGGTAATCATGATCTCATAGTAGCTGTTTCTGTTGACATTGGGTTATATAAGTTAGGCCCACCCAACAGTAAGCTATGGATGCAAAAAAAAAAAAGCCTCATATTGGCAATTAACAGATATTTGGAGATGCGTAGGCACAGTAGCAAATTTGGACACACCAATGGATAGATCCAAATCCATGGTCACAAAAACACATCTAGACCAACTCTGTGGTAAAACATGAAATGAAAAGGACTTGAATAAGGAAAGTAGATCTGTAGGGAAGAAGTTTGAAGCTGGCAACAGTGTTAGAAGATGTAGGCAGAATAACGAGAATGAATATATACATGTATGAAATTGCCAAGGAAAAATTCCATATTTTTAAAGCTACATATCTCAATTGTGGTAATGATTTCAAGATTTCAGCAATTTTTCAAAGTTCATCAAATTACATGTAAAGTTTTAAGGCATAATAATTATATGACAATAAAATTAAAATGAAACAAGAATAGAAACTTCTAATGGGTCCATAATCAACATATCTGTGCAAAAGGTTCAAAGGAATTATTTGAGGAAACCATATCTCTTCAAATCCTATCTCTACCAAATTTCCTGGTACTATTAAATACACATCCCAAAAATATGAGCATAAATCCCTAAGTTACAACTTTCAAAATTTTAACTTGAAATTAATTATAGACTGTAATGTAAAAGTCAACAGAATACAATGTCTAGAGGATTTATAATAAGATCTTTGTGAATTTGTATGGGATGATTCTTTTCAAACATGAAAAACACCACATATATTGAGCATATACAGATAACTGTAACTCAACAATAATGAAAAGAATTTAATAAGATTACTAACATTAGTTAACATATACCTCACAAAAGACAAGAATGATGAATGCATAATATAAAATGATGCTTAATATATTCCAAAGGAAAATTAAAACCATATTAAAATTTCACTGTAAACCCATTTTTTGCAAAGCCAAAATTAACAGAAACAACAGTAATGGGTAGGATATAGAACTGGAATTAGCATGCTGTTGGTAGACATACAATATGGCACAACCAAAAATAAATTTTGTAATTTCTTTTTAATAAAAATTTCATTACATGACCCAGTAATTGAATTTCAAATTACTAAAACTAGAATATATTGATACTCAAAAACTTGCATATAAATTGTTCATGCTACTTATTAAAAGAATAGCAAACAAACAAACAAACATTTTACTAAAGCAAAAAAAGAGAGAACTAGGGACTCATCATTCCTCTCCCATTCTATTCTTTCCCTTGTTTGATATATTTTAAATTTTTTATCGGTAGATTCTGCTGGAGTTTACCGGTGGATTCTGCTGGAAAATCCGATGCAGATAAGCACTGGAGAGCTCCTGTTGCAAATCACCCTCTGGAGCGATGGAAGGATCTTTCTACTAGCACGTGGAGAAGACCTGATCTAGTGTTGGTGTGGCCCCGGGGTTCTGTTTATGTCTTTCCTCAGGACAATGAGGTTCCTCTTTGGATTCCTGAGCACTGAACGCACCCTGTGGCTGCTGCTGAAGCCCAACATGACAGAGACCTAATGGGTCTTCATGAAAAAATCTACCCTTCTGATGCCAATAGAGATTGAGAGCCCAATATCGCCAGCTTTGGCAAGCATTAATGTAAGCCTAGGAACTGTAACCATGAGACTGAATTCTACAGAAGAGCTGCCAGCTAAAGTCGTGCTGGGATCAAGAAAAATGGGCCTTGGTGGTATGTGTTACTGGAGTTGTATCCATGCCAGTGGATGTCCACACAATCCAGAAGAGAATCTGACATTGCTGCTGCTGCTGTTGCTGTTATAGCAATGGCACCCACCACTGCTACTCTTTCTGGGATTACCATTTCATAATTGCTTACTACAGCTAGCACAATGGAGACCCTGGCAACAAAAGTAGCTACCACATTTAGTTAATCTTTCATTCTATTGGGCATGATAAATTTAATTCAGTAGTTATGTACATCTCGATTGGCTTTGAAAATTATAAATTTATAAACTCAAGTTCCAGTTGCTTTTGGGATACTATCTTACAAGGACACCAGCATACAGTATGGCTCCTTAAGGAAGGGAATGGCTCAGTTGCCTTTAGCCTACTGGCTATGGGTGAGATAGGACCTCTGTTGGTCTTTTCTGTATCGAACACACAGATTGCAAGCCCAGTGCCACTTTGAGATCTTTGGCAGCAATTAACTATGCAGCTCACACACAATTGAGCCTGTATGAAAATGAGTATTCAGAGATGGGTAATGCCTGGGGGGCACTCACCAACCTAAGACAGAGCACCTGTGTGGCCTGGGCAGGCGTCTCCATGACGGGTAAGGTGACCTGCTGACGTCCCATGCAACCCAAGTCAGAAGCTCATTTTTTAATAAAAGGGGGACCTGTAGGGTCCTGGCCCCTGGTTTGGGTAGCTGCTGCCTTGCTTGCACACCTGGACCTTGATATCCTCCCTATGCTAATTCCCTGCCAGGTTCCACCCTCCTGAATGCTTAAGAGAAGTTCCTTGTCTGTGTATCCTGAATAATGGGTGTTAACAGATTAAAAGCAAGATTGTAAAACATCAGTAGCGAACTTCTGCCCTCTGGGGTCCTCCCATTGTGCTGTAAGCCTGTATTTAAGACCTCCTCCCCCCTTCAATAAATGACATTCGGCATTTAAAATTAAAAAAATATATATATATTCAATTATATATATAATTGAATGAATACTGCGAATGTAATCTATGAATACCACAAATGTGACTAATATCATGAGTGTAATTAATGAATATCATGAGTGTAATTTAAAAAATAAATTAATTAATTAAAAAAATAAAATAAAAAAGAATATCAAATTCAAAGAATCTTTAAAATTTATTAAAAGAAAGAATAGAAAAGTTTTGAAAAATTTACACAGTGAAGGATATACTCAGCAATAACAAAGAAGGAATTTGTTCATATGTGCAACATCAAAGTATTAAAAACCCACACTTAAAATCTTCATACGAAGAGTTTATACTACATGTTTCCTTGCCACTATAATGACAAGGAACATGTAAACAAGCAGTTCCCTGAGCCTAAAGTCAGGCAATAGGAAAAGAATGAACAGCACTGTGAAGAAATATTTTGCCATAAAGAAAAGGTGCATCTTGATTAGATTACTGGATAAATATGGATTTACATTTGTAAAACTTATCAACCTGTATATTGAAAATGGACTTTAAGGAGGCTGGAAAGACAGCTTAGCAGTTAAAAGTACATAATGCTTTTGCATAGGACCTGGGATGCGTTCCTACAACCCACTTAGTACCTCACAACCATCTCTAACTTCAGTCTCAGGAGACCCAACACCTTCTTCTAGTGTCTATGGGTAGTAGTCATGCACATGATGCATATACATACATTTAGGAAAACATTCAAATGCATAGAAAATTAATAGGATTCTACTGCATATAACTGACATTTCAAAACAATTGAGAAACTATAAAGATTACAGGTAGAAAAATCTATATGATAAGTATTATCTCCATTCTATAAGAAACCTGATATTCTTAGAGGCTATGGATGTTAGGTGTGTATGATAAATAAGTTTAAATAAAAAATATACTCACTCATTATATTTTTATTAATGTGCCACATTGTGTTTCAAGTCTCTAACATGCAATTACCTATTTATGTAATTATATTTCAGTATTCTAAAAGAAAATATTCTAAATAAGTGGGAATTTTTAAATGGTATCAAGCATATATTGTCTTATTGCTATGAGTATTTAAATGTTTATCCTGTATGAAAAAAATCAAAATTCATTTCTCATCCATTGTTTAGTAGCATAAAGCATTTTCAGTCAACTCTAACTGGGCATGAGCACATGTGAGTAAAGCAAATCATTTCTATCACCCCTTTAGGGCACGTACTATTTCCCTCTTGTGCTATAATGAGGATAATTAATCTACATTACATTTCAGCATGTCTTCCAAGAAGCACATATTCCACTTGCTTTTCTTAATTTAAAGAAAGCACATTTTTATTTTTGGCTGTGTGACTGATAATAAAGCAGTTAATTTCATTTTCACCATGTGCTGCTTTGTGGAAAGTAGAAGAAAGGGGACAGTAAGGAGCAAGAAGAGGCTTGAAGGAACTGGGGAGGGGCAATAGAAAAGACAGAAGAGAGGATGGGAAACTAGCAGGGTTAATTGCACGTCAGAGAGACAGGAGTGGAGAATGTAATAGGAGAGGGGGTTTCAAAAACAGAAATTATATGTGTAAATGCTATAATAAAACCTATTACCTTGTATGCTAATTAAAAATTAAAGAAAAATAATTTATTAAAAAAGAAAGAGAAAATAGTGTTTATTGGTAGAAAAATGAACATTTCCAATCATGTTATAGGTTATATGAACATTTTAACTTTAGAAACCTGAACTATATAAATTATGCTTTAAAACTATATAAATTATGCTTTAAAAGTGAGTCCTTTGGAGTCACTACAAGGGACTTAATATGCTTCAGTTAATATAAGTGCACATTCCTGCTGTATTTAGTTCATATGGAACCCTACTTAACTATTGCTAGACCTTTGTGGTGATTTAAATAGTGGGCATACAAGCTCATATATTTGAAAGCTTACTCATCGGGGAATGGCACTACTTGAAAAGATTAGGAGGTGTGGCCTTGCTAAAGTAGGTGAGGCCTTGATGGAGGAAGTATGTCACTGTGGGTGAGCATTGATGTTTCAAAAGCCCAAGCTAGGCACAAGAGCTCTTTCTTCCTGCTGCCTACGGATCTGGATATAGAACTCCTCAGCTACTTCTCCAGCACTATGTCTGTCTGTGTGCTCCACCATAGTAACAATGGACTAAACCTCTGTGTTTTAGTTAGGATTTCTATTGCTGTGAAGAGACACCATGACCAAGACAACTCTTACAAAGGAAAAACATTTCATTGGGGTGGCTCACATTTTCAGAGGTTTAGTCCATTATCATCACAGTGCCACATGGTGGTGTGCAGGCAGACATGGTGCTGGAGTAGTAGCCAAGTGTCCTACATCTTGACTCAAAGGCAACAGGAAGTAGTCTGAGGCACTGGGCATGGCTTGAGCATATATGAGGCCTCAAAGCCTGCCTCCACAGGAACTAACTCCCTCCAACAAGGTCATACCTACTCCAAAAAAGGTATACCTCTTAATAGTGCTACTCCCTTTGGGGGCCATTTTCTTTCAAACCACTACACACTGAAACTATAAGCAAAACCCCAATTAAATATTTTATAAGAGTTTCTGTGGTCATAATATCTCTTCAGAGCAATAAAACACTGACTAAAACATATTTTCATGCTGAAAATTGTCTGTGAAACTATTGGAAAATTTCTAGATATTTCTGAATTAGTCTAATTTTATAAACAATTACTACATTTTCTTCAAACTCAGTTTTTTTCAAACTCCAATAGGAGTTTGACCATGTTCCAGTGAGTATATGGGGAATAAAAATTGAACTTGTGGGGGTTTGTTTGGTTTGTTTTTGTTTTTGTTTTTGTTTTCCACAGGGGAGATCACAAGGATAGAGGGTTGGACTCAGGAGGACTAGGAAGTGAGTGTGACCAGATGCATTATGTGAAAATTCCCAAATAATCAATAAAAATATTATGTTGGAAAAAAGAATATGTACTTTTATAATATTATTTCACTGTTGTATAATATTTAGTATAATATTAGTATAATAAAAAAGTGATGGAAAGAAAAAAGAAACTCCCTGTGGCAGATCTATGTGAGAAAAGTGTAAATAAAACAAATTTTCTGAGTTGTCATTAGGAAGGAACTGAATGCTTATCACTTAGAAATTCATTTATGAAAAAAATCGAGTCACATGCATCTACAGAGTATTTTCTTACCTAAACTTTATTCCTACTTTCACCCTGGAAAATCATTTTAACATAGTAATAAAACCTTAAACTTAAAGGAAACTTCAGATTTCTCAAGTATTAAATGACTTACTAAAGCCATTGTTATTTTATGCTCTCGGATATGCACTATTTATATAATTTATTTTATAACGTAAGTTGATTATATGAACCTTCTTCTAGTCTTCTTGAAGGCATAAATTGAGGTTTTGAAGTTTACCACATTTTTAGTAATAATCATCAGGAGAACTTATAAAATACACAGATGAATAGCTTCAGTCTGTCCTGGAGGGTTCCAGGCTTACTCAGTTGGTACCCTCTTGATAAATGTGCCCAATGAGAAACACTTCATAAATGCTGAAGAACAGAAAGCCTGTCATCATAACATGATTTATCAAAAATGAAATTCTGAAGAGGGGTCAAGGGGAAGTTAGCTGAAAATTAAACATATTTACAAAATAGCTTCCTGATTATGGAATTAAACAATGTGAAAATACTTGTTTGGAAATAATTTTTATAAAATAAATTTTATGAATACAAAGTTAGGAATCATAACTACAATTAATTTAAATTTAAGTCAGCATCTCAGAATACAAGATCTCAAAGTTCATAGAAATCACCACAAAAGTGCACGTACAAATTCAGATCACAGTGCTGGAAGGGATTTAAGCTTCGCAGATGACATCTACAAATTGTTGAGCTCATTATGAGATTTATATGTGAGAAGAAAGTCATGATACAAGGATAAGGAAATTTTAAGAACAATAATGGGAATACCATCATTACCTTCAAATATTCAAAGGTCATTCATATAGGAAACAGAGCAATTATGTACACTGCAGCAAAACTACTGAAAATGATAACTGAGATAAACTATGTAAAATAAATAGTCTATGGCAATTACACTTGTGCAATTAGACCTCTGCACACACATACTTTATAAAACATGAAAAGAGGGCAATTTTTATGTATCCAGAATAGCATAAAAGCAGGGAATTAACATGGAATTGTACATTTCCCAATATAACAAAAGCTATAAAATATATATGCAATGCCAGTATAAAAAAGACAAGTTATTAATCTCTATTTAAATATTCTTAAAAAGTTGTAACATGAAATTAAACATAATGTCCTAGGTAGTAATTTCTGTCAGGTGAGAATTTTAAGCCTGGCATACAGCTTGGTACCCAGCAAACAGCAGGAACTTCAGATACTTCAGAGCCTATGTCTAGACAAACTGATGTTAGAGGCATGGACCTTGAGGATGAAGTGACAATTACAGCAGTTCCTGCATAATGAGTTCATTGTTTTCTTGTACTGTATTTCTCAAAGTGTGGGCCACAGAGTGTATCAGGAACCTAAAACAGTCCCCATTCACATCTGACTCAGTGGTCTGGAGGGGCTTTGGAATGCCACATGTCTAAGAAAATCCCAGTTGATTCTGCTTCTTCTGATCTTTGAACTATAATCTCAGCAAACATTTAGGTGACTGGAGCCCATCTAAATGTTTCCGTTAGTAGAAAGCGTTTAACAAAACCATGCTAGATTTCAGCATAATGTAATCAAGGAGAGCTCTACATTTTTCACATGCTCTTCTTGTACTATGAAAGTTCAGATGTACTGCAGAGCAGGGGTGGGGATGGGGAGCAACACTAAAGAGAGTCTAGAAGGAGACTTGTGACCTATAAACAATAGCCTTCTTTGCATTTCCCTCCTGGGAGCTTTTATACTTTAAAATGTCCTTTATATTAACTTTCACAGGAGTTAAAATGAATAAAACCGTTAGGCAATGAGATTGCAAAATGATTTGCTCAGGGCCCTCTACCCACCTGGGAATGGCCCTAAGCCATTAAAAACAGGTTAAGTGGTAGAAATTGAGTGGAAATAAGTTTCAAATCCTCAAGAAGGCAAGAGGTTAATTATCAGGGCTACTCAGGGATCCAGAACCTTGGGCCTTTGATTCAATACTTTCTTAATGATCTGGAAAAGAAAGTGAGGTTTTGAAATTTGCAGGAAAATTTTATTGTAATTTTCTTGAGATTAGGGAAATTGGTTGAATTCCAGAATGTCTTAACAATGTGAAGTAATTAAGAAATACAAAGGCTTATAAAATCCATTTAAAATATGGAAAGGCAAAAATACATTTGAAAAATAAATTCAAATTACTCATACACACTGATGAGGTCTGAACTAAATGTGGTTTTCTCAGGGATAAGATTTGTATGTCTCTTTGTGCAGTGAAGATATTTGTTTACTACCTAGAAGCAATGAAAATGGAATAAGGCTTTAAGCTATATTTAAAAAGAGGCCAAACTAGGACACACAAAGATATCCAATTTCTAAATCAATAATATCTCCTTATCTTAGCTATGGTAAAACAGCATTTATCTCAGTTGTCTCAGTGTTTTGAAACTAAATGAAAACCAGAAAACAAGGTAAGCAACGAGAAATTGTTATACTCATAAGGAAAATGATGTACCTTTTACAATAAAAAAAAATGAAGGACACATAGGACGCATTTAGTTGAGAAAGAGGAAAATCAAAGGGTATAATAGTATATAAGGTAATGAATACTAATGGCAAAGCCAATTGGGAACTCTAATCTACCCATATTTCTAAAGACCATTTTCTGGTAATAGAAAAAATATAACTCAATTATATTAGAAGATAGATAAATATTATAGGCAAGGAGTATAATCGTTATTAACAGTATATTTCTATGAAAAGTCCATTGCAATGGTATTATATTATCAAGGTAAATAAAATGACAGACTAAGATTAGCAGACATTATTTAAAAGTAATGGCCTGTAGCAATATCTGAAGATGATGTAAAGAGTATTAGGTAATGTGATCACTTAGAAATAGGGAAATATTCTTTCTTCACTTCTTATAGTTCTTTGCAGCATAGAGAAAAAAGAAAATGAAAACAGAGAAAGGAAAATGTGTCTGTGTTTAACATGAAAAGTGCACAGGATCTAATTTCCTGGATCTACTATTTCTAAAGCAAAACCAAAAAAGTATTTTTAAAAAGCCATTTACAAGGGGCTAGAGATATCTAAGGGTTAAGAACATTCCGTTCTTCCAGGGAACCAAAACTCCTGAGTTTGGTTCCCATTGCCCACATCAGGAGGCTCACAATGGCCTGCAACTCCAGCTCTAGGGAATTTCCTATTTATAGAGGAAATTCATTAAAAATTAAGTAGATGTTGGGGCTGGGGATATAGCTCAGTGGAATAAGATTTGCCTAACATGTGCAAGACCGTGAATTTAATCCCTAGCACCATTAAAGAATAAACATTGAAAATCCAGACTAAGTAGAAGTCATTGAAAAAGGTCAAGCCATGAGATTCTAATCACCCAGTAATCAAGCAGTGCATCTGATGTGCTAGTAGCAAGTGCTGGCTAGACACTGACAGGAAGAACGAGTCTATGACTGCTTCAAGCAAACCCTACTGGTAGTTACATCACAATGTGAGAACAGAACCACAAAGGATGATGCTACAGACCACATGGAGAAGACACAGAACCCAAACTCAGGGTTTCACATAATGCCTTTGGGGACATCATTCTTGATATAAGGGGCTTCAAAAGACATTGTTCATGGAAAGAGCAGGAAGGCACCTTATCAACAGAAGCAATTGCATCAATGTTTATGCAGATTAAAATTTAGTATGTTCAAACTAAAAAGGGGGGAAAAAGAAAAAAGATGAGGTCATAAATCAAGTCCTGATGAGAGGTTGAGCTTAATTTTGGATAGCTGAGAAACTCCTGACTGGTATTTAACTAGCAGGAGTGCCTACCTGAACTTTTATTTTTAAGCGAACTCTGCCCATAGTGTGGAATATAGACCAGGAGTGGATATGTGTATAAAATAGGAAAAGCTGGAAACTCACAGAGCTTCTGTGGGGCAGATGATCATGGGAGAGTTGACACTGAACTTGGATATATGCAGACAGATTCTTAATTAACTTAAATTCTTCTAAGTAGGTAGAATATATTAGCTCACAAGTGAGTAAACATGAAGGTTAGTATTGAAGAAAAGAAGACACATGATTCCCAAATTCAAGCATGGTAAAATTTGCTGAGACAAAAAAATCTAGGTGGATGATGAAATGGAAGAGGGAAATGGAACACTGAGCCAGAGTTACTTTCAAATAGTCCCAGAGACATGCAAAGGTCATCTTAAAAGGCATATTCTTGAATATGAAGACAACTCTGCAATAAAACAAAAGTGTTCAGGATCAACTATCTATTGTCTGTCTTACTTTTCCATTGCTATGATAGGCAACAAGATCAAGGCAAATTGTAGAAGAAAAAGTTTATTTGGAGCTTACAGTTTCAGAGGGTTAGAGTCCATGCCATCATGGCCAGGAACAGGGCAGCAGACACGCAGTCAGGGAGCAGGAGCAGTAGCTTAGAGCTCACATTTTGAGATACAACAACGAGACAAAGAAAGCCAACTGAGAATAGTGTGAGCTTTTGAAACCTCAAAGCCCACCCCCAGTGACATACATCCTAGAACAAAACCACTCCTTCTAATCCTTCCCAAACAGTATCATCAACTGGGCACCAGTCATTCAAAGGAGTGTATGGGGACCGTTTTCATTCAAAGCACAACTACCATCAGGAAACTTAGTAAATAAAAATATTCAAGAAACAGTGCTAATAACAACCTTTGAGCTGTGGAATATAAAATAAAACTAAAAAGTACAGCTAGGTAAGATAAAAGACTGAAGAGCAGGATGGCAGAAAGGAAAGGTCACAGAGGGGCCTTTGCATCTGAATACCACATCCACTGTGGACAGCATTTTGATTTGACACAAACTCAATAGGCATTGGCATCATTAAAGAATAAATTACTCAAGCTGGGTAGTGGTGGCACACATCTTTAATTCCTGCACTTGGAAGCCAGAGGCAGGCAGATTTCTGTGACTTCAAGGCTAGCCTGGTCTAATGAACGAGTTCCAGGACAACGTTCAAAGCTACACGGAGTAACCCTGTCTCAAAGAACCAAAATAAATAGATGATAGATAGATAGATAGATAGATAGATAGATAGATAGATAGATAGATAGATAGATAGATAGATGATAGATAGATAGATAGATAGATAGATAGATAGATAGATAGATAGATAGGTAGGTAGGTGGACAGACAGACAGACAGATAGATAAATTCTTCATTATTTCATTATTTCTCTTCTATTCATTTGGAATGTAGACTTCATTCCATAAGATTAATGTCTCAGTTTCCTAAACTGAGTGTAAGTTTTGTAAAGAAAAGTTATTTACTTGTTTAAAATTTGAGCCAACATTTCTAGATAGAAAAAAATATTTCATAAGTTCTGATTGTATGAAAAGAAAGACATGTAAGTATAACTTTTAGGGTTTTTATTTACAACACCTAATATTTTCTATGTATAAGAACTTAAAAATACATTTACTTTTTATTAGTGTGTGTGCATCTGTGGTGTACACATGTATGCATGGGGGTACAATCATTTGTGCATGTGGGTAGGAGACCAAAGGTCAACGTCAGTATCCTCTTCCACTGCTCTCCACATTAACGTTAGGACAAGTTTACAACTAAACCTCAGTCTAGGTTACACAGTTAGCCAATAAGTCTGAAGGATCTGTCTATCTCTACCCTACCCCAACCTCTGGGGCTATAAATATTCACTGCTGCTGCAGGATGTTACATGGACGCTGGAGATATGCACTGAGATCTGTATGCTTTTGTAGCAAGTACTCAGTGAGCCACCCACTCAGCCCCATTAAAATATCCATGTATTAAAATTGCCTTACTATACCAGATTATTAAAGTATTTCAAACTTACCAATTTTACTGTGATGATCTACTATAATTAGACTATGTTTATCACAATAATGTTGAAAGAAGTGGTGGGACATTGTCATTTACTATGATCACATTCTGAGAAACCCTGATTCAAATGGAAACAGACTACAGGAGTTGGGTGGACTGACAAGGTAAAAGGGACCTGTTGTAAGTGGGTCATTATATGCTGAAAAAAAGTAAAAGAGAGCTTACACAGATGGAGCGTAGACAACAGGAGTTTGGGTGAAAGAAGGGTGAAGTGGGCTACCTTAGGAAACTGAGTAGTTTAAAGAGAATTGTCACTGGACAACTCACTTTAACAGGTTAGGAAACATCTAACATGACTGTACTCAGAATATGGAAATAAGTTCAGAGATATTATTGTGGGTGAATTTTGCAGTGAAGGTACAAATTTAATCACTATTACTTACCAATTTGCAGCCTTTGTGTGTTCATTGAAACTGAACTCTTTCTCCATAAATCTAAAGTAAACTGTACTTTGTTATAAGAATCAAATGTCATATACATATAATATATATAATTTATTACCATAATGTCTAAACTTGTTAAAACTATGTAAGAGCAAGAACAACCATGTAAACTTTCTCTGACCTACTAAAAAATAGTTGTATCATATCTACACAAATGACAGTCACTCTGAATGTCCTGTTTGTCATAAGTAACTTTTGGAACTCAGAATCAATTAAATAACATTGGGTTTAGAGCATGAATGGCTATGATTAAGACCTAGTTTTTGTCTATTAGTACACATAAACAGAATGGATTGAATTGGGGATAGCCCAAAAAATACACCCCAGAACCTGCAAATTGATCTTGGAAAAAGGATCTTTGTGGCTGTAATTAAATTAAGGCTCTCAAAGTGAGATGATTGCCAGGGGCCCGTCCTGGTAGTTGACAGGTCCCACAGGAGGCAAGGAGTAAGAAAGGGACAGAGCGAGCCAGGCCATGGTGTTCGGGAAAATATTGCAGCTTGCTGGGCTAGCAGTCAGAATGCTTAGTAGCAATACAGAATTCAGTAAGCAGAGATAGATTCACGTTGTTCCAAAACACAAGTCATATCATTTTTTTTTCCAGACATGTGTTTAACTTTTTCTCTTGCACATTTGGGGTTATAAGTTTAGTCATTGTTGATAAATCATGACAGAAGAGAGTTATCTTTTATAAATCATTTTTCTTCAAGTTTAGGCATCATTGATAAACAGAATTATCTTTTATAATCATTTTTACTCATCAACTCCATAACCCAATTTTTAAGAATCTAGAGGCATATGACAGCCTGCTTCTCAGGCTGGTAGCTCTTTGGCTTCAAGGACACCAGACAGAAAATCTCCAAGCCAGCCCGGGAAGATTGCCATGTCCTGAGCAGTATATTATTAACTCTTAATGATCAGAGTGCCCAAGAAAAATTCTCAGGCTAAAGCTGCTACAGTTATTATTTAATTTATGGCATAACACAATGTTTACATTTGATATCTTTATAGAATTTATTTATATGTCTAATCCTGGTATTCTTTTATTTCTTGGTCATATGACATCACAGTGGCTCTACATGAGCTAATTTTTCTAAGAAAGGAAGGTCCTGACATCTCATTCTTTCATCATCTTTCCACACCATTCTTTGCCCATCAACATAAGTCTCTGTGTAGGGCAGAGGTTACTTCAGCTAATTTAACTTTGCTGCTGTATATGTCACAGAATCGCCTGAGTGTATGGTAGGAAGAGGCATGTAATCTAATCTGTTGTCAACTCCTCTATACCACCAAATATTGTTGACCTTTTTAAGTTTACTTTGTTTTGATTATCTTGTTCCAGAGTAAGAACAGGGACAGATGTTTTAAGAATATCTCAGAACCTCATACAGAGATCTCTAGCTTCTTTATGTATGTCACAACCTCCAATGTGTAAGGAAGACCTTCAAGTAGATAAAAGCTGGAGAGATATTATGATCAGTACTTTCCTGGGGAAGCTTAGCAGCAGTATTCCTGGGAGAACGCATAAATGATTCATAAGAAATTTTCTATCAATCCAGTATCCCCAAGTCATACAAATATTAAGAGTCCCCCAACCATGCAACATGTGGCGATCAAAACCAAATGTGTCATGGCGGCGATCATGCAGCTCAGCTTTGCTGGCTCTTTGTCAAGCAGCTGTGCTGGCTTTATGACTTTTGCCATTAGCATCAGATATGGCTGCACCAGATGATCTTGGATTAGGATGGACCATCAATCAAATGATAAATGTCTGAATTAGAAAGAAAAGCAAATAGGATCCAACAGATAGCTACAAATCCATAATCACACAGATAACCCTGGGTAATCACTGTGTTTACAAAACAAAATGAACAGACGTTACACAAGAGAGAGATTCGAGGACTAGTGGTAGGTGTGAGAGACAATATGACCAATATGCAAGGCTAATTTGAAAGAATAATAATTTTTAAAATCAATAACTGCTACAAGTGTCACAGAGGGATTGCAAACAATTTCCTGAAGAACTAAATACCAGAAACTCAACAAAGGACAGGCCTGCTTATAAAATTGTGTAAACAGGGAACATATGGGGACTCAGGATGCCCAGAGTGTGTCTATGGTCTGATTTTCACTGTTCCCACAAGAGGTTTGCCTTGGCTTTGCAAATGGAGCTCAGAACAGCAGAAATCCAGTCCTTCACATTCATGGGTCAAATATTATTAATCACTTGCTACAACAACCATGTTGCAAAGAAGTCATTCAGAAATCCCATCTACAGAGCTTTATGTAGTTTTTGCCTTTGTAAATGGAATTGATTTGTGTTTCAGGTGACTTGCTATTTGTCAGCACTACTAGTTTTTATGTGGTGATTTTATAACCTACAACTTTTCTCAATTTATTTTTTAGTTGTAAAAGATTTGGACAGAATCTTGGGTTTTTCTATACATATGATCATGCCATTAGCACTAACAAATATAGTAATTTTTTCCAATATGGATGCTTATTATGTTTCTGATTCTGATGGCTCTAAAGAGGACTTGAAATGATGTTGAATAAACTTAGAGAAAGTAGGCCTCCTAGGGTTATTACAGATTTTAGATTGGAAGCTTTCAGCTAGCACCCCTTCAGGATGATGTTTTCTGTTGGCTTGCTATATGGACTTTATTTTATTGAGACACACACTGTATACATAACTCATTCAATACCTTATGACAAATTAATGCTAAATTTAATGCAATGTTATTTATACATCGATTGAGATGCTGAGATGGATTGGCTCTTCATTTGTTAATGTGTTATATCACATGTATTGATCTACACATATTGAACTACCCAAACATCCCTTGGTAAATGTTCTTTTTAATGTGCTGTTGGATTTGGTTTCCTAGCATTTTGGTGAGGGCATCCTCAATTTGTTCACCAATGACATTTAAGTTTCTTTTCTTGTTGCATATTTGTTTGGATTTCATATCCAGGAAAAGTTGGACTTAGAGAATGATTTGGCAACAAATTCCTTCACTGTCAACTTTAAACATGTTAATAATAATTTGTGTTAATTATTATTTGAATGTTTGGTAGAATTCATTAGTGGAGGCATCTCATCCTGGGGTTATCCTGTATGGGTGTTTGTTATGGATTTACCTTCCTTACATATTTTTGGTCTATTCAGATTTTCTGTTTCTGAAGAATCAGTCTTGATAGGATATGTATCCAGGAATCAGTTCAAGTTTTCCACATCATCAAAGTGGTTGGCATGATGCTGATCATTTGTAATGGTTTACATTTTATCACCTCTTCTTTTCACTTTTTTTTCTTTCATTGGTCTTTGTATATCCGGTTTGTACATTCTTTCAAGAACCTTATCTGTACAAAATTGGTGTTTTATGTAAGTTTATCTGGTTTGTTCATTACTTTCAAGAACCATGTCTGCACCATTGGTGTTTCATGTATATTTTTTATCTATTTTATTTTATTTCCTTTACTCATTCTTTCTTTTCTTCTACTAATTTAGTGTTTGTTCTGGTTTTGTGGTTTTAATTCATTGAAGTTATTTGAGATTTTTCTGGCCTTTTGATTTAGTTGTGTGCTGTGAATTGGATGAATGTTGATCAAACTCAAATGCAAAGCCCTCATTGGGAGGGTTTGTGTGCTAAAGATTTTTCATCTTGTTTTCAGAACCTAAAAGTGCCTGTTAGCTGAGACAGAGAACTCAGATTTCATGATTAAAAGGTCAAAACTAAAAAATATAATAAAATAAATGAAACATAAAAGGAAAGACAGGTGGAGAGAAAAGAAGGCAGTGTGAGAATGGATGCAGAGCCAGAGCCAGGGGTTAATCTTCCATAAGCCAAAGGATTCTAAGAGCCATAGAAGCTAGAAGAAACAGGAAAACTGGAAGAGGAAGAGAGCATTCTTCAGGGCTCTAGGATGGAACATCACTGGATGAAACATGTGATCTCACACTTCTAGCCTCAGAATCTTGATAGAATATATTTCTGTTTTAAGCCAAGTTCACAATAATTTATTGTCAGCTGTAGGGATGGATGCAGTATATTCATGATGTAGAGCAAGAATTTTAACTTGTTTGGGCTTCAGTTTCCTTCTCAATAAAATAATAAAATAATATCCTGTCACATAGGGTTGTTGTGTTAATTAAATGAAATTATTTATATAAAAGTATCTTGAGTGATATTTAATACTAAAGATTTATTATGTTTTCTAATCTGTGGGATGAAGTCTTTATAAAATGCATAGGGCAGAAAGATATGAGAAAAAATTAAATGAGTGTCAATATTTGTAATACACCGAGGCAAGGACAGCATGTGCCTAAGAAATAAGTAAAGGATAAAGAAACATAAAAATTGAATAATACAATATATGTCTTACAAATCATCCAGTGGTATATATGGGATAAAAAGGGTACAGAGAGATTAGGATTAGATTTACAATTTGGAAGAATTTAGGGAAATCTATAATTCTTTACTTGCCATCATATATAGAATGTTGCAGAACAGGTAGGTGTCAGGGTTACCCACAGATGGAGAAAATAATGCATATCTTAAGAATTCTAAAAGAGAAGCCAGCTCATTTCAAAATTAATAAAAATATGGAGCTGGAGAGATTGCTCAGTGGTTAAAAGCACTGGCTGCTCTACCAGAGGACCCAAGTTCTATTCCCAGAACCCACACGGCAGGTCATCACCATCCACAA